>VXAC01008012.1:13782-35926 GCA_013399225.1 Rhipidura dahli | reverse complement strand
ACTGCCTGAAAGGTGGCTGCAGTCGGATGGGGGTTGGTCTCTTTCTCCAGGCAACAACTGACAGAACAAGAGGACACAGTCTCAAGCTGCTCCAAGGGACATTTAGGTTGGATGTTAGGAAAAAGTTTTTTACTGAAAGAGTGATAAAGTTCTGGAACTGTCTGCCCAGGGAGGTGGTGGAGTCACCATCCCTGGGTGTGTTTAAAAAAAGGTTGGATGTGGCACTCAGTGCCATGGTTTGCCATGAGGTGGTGTTAGGGCATGGGTTGGACTCAGTGGTGTTGAAGGTCTCTTCCAACCTGGTGATTCTGTGAAAAGTTCTGTGAAAAATACAGAGAAGGGCAACAGAGATGGTGAAGGGTCTGGAGCACAAGTCTGATGAGAAGCAGCTGAGGGAGCTGGGGGTGTTTAGCCTGGAGAAAAGGAGCCTCAGGGGAGACTTTATTGCTCTCTACAATGCCCTAAACGGAGGCTGTAGCAAAGTGGGGGTTGGTCTCTTCTCCAAGGTAACAAGTGATCAGGTTGGTAAAGGGGAGGTTTAGAGTGGCTGTTAGGACAAATTTCTTTACTGAAAGGGTGGTTAAATGTTGGAACAGGCTGCCCAAGGAAGTGCTGGAATCATCATTCCTCAAAAGTGTTTGAAAAAACATGTGGATGTGGCACTTAAGGACATGGTTTAATAGTGAATATTGTAGTGGGATTGGGTTGTTGGTGGGACTTGATGATGTTAGAGGTCTTTTCCTACCTAAACAATTCTCTGATTCTATGATTATCACAAGCTATCTGAAATAATTATAAGGCAGTGCCATAATTTGCTTACCTCTTTTTTTTTTTGCAAGAGGTGTTGATGAACGCAGGTATGTTGTATTCTAGAAATTCTTCAGTGGGAACCAAATTTTTTGTAGTTCAGATGCTGAAATTAATCAGATTTGGTTTACTGATATTATGGTCTTTTCTTTCAGTAAGGTAGACAAACTATAAGCTGATGGATTTTAGGACATAAGAAATAATTATTCCTTTGAATGGAGAGAAATTTTTAGGTTAACTGAAGATTATAAATTTCCATAAAATCTTGGAGACTTTTCTAAAATGCTTTCCTAGTTAAACTTCTAACTGTACTCCACTGTCTAAAATTACACTTATGGGGGGCTTCCTTGGCATATTAATGCATTTCTCTTGATTTTAGTAGTGGTATCAGGCAACATAGAAAACTGTGAAGGCAGAAGTGAACTGGTGTATCATTTAAAGGCCTAAGATCTGGTATGGTAAGTAGCATTTTTACAAGATGACCATCAAAGTCTGTGTAATTTGAAAATTGAATTAATATCCAAAACCAGATACTCCATGTGGTGGATTATGGGTTGTGTCAGACCACTAGTATGTAGACAATGGCCATGTGGAAACTTTCTTCTGGAAAATAACAGCTGTGGGATAGGAGATGGGGAACTCTTAGCAAGGCAAGTGTGCTGCTAGGCCAGATAAGTGTTTTTATTAATCGCATTTGCTTTCAGAGTAGCTACGAAGCACTGTGTTGTTACTGGGAAGGTGTTTCATTCTCTGTAAATCTGCTGCATGAGGTTATTCTAGGAAGGAAGGTAAAAGTAAAGGAAAATAACTCTTCATCTAACTAAATTCTTAAGCACTGAAATTACTTTTTCTTTTTAAATCTTGCCCCTTCATTTATTTATGCATTGAAAAAATTGCACCCAGTAATGGTTGTGGAGAACAATGTTGGCTGACTGAAAAAGGTTTGCTTATACATGGCTTTTGTGTAGCAATATAACTGGATCCTTAACTTCATGCTAAAGCATTAATATGGACATTGCTTTTATCATTTCGTTGATGGAGATGATGAGTTTTTTTACTCAGCCGCTGCATATTTCTTTTTACACTTCCATCCATTGCACAAAATTTTTACATATTGTAGGAAGTAGCAAAAGTTATGTAGGCTTCTCAAAATGCCTATAGGTTTCTATTTCTCTGTCTTCATAATTACTAATGTGCAAAGCCTTAGTACGAAGTAACGAATTGCCACTAAACCTTAAGATTTATTCATATTAAATGCAAACATACATTGACCAAAACATAAATATGTGAAGATGATGATTGTAAGTTGTAGGTCTTGTCTACATTTGTGCACCACCATCACCAGTGTGGCTATAGTCCCACATTCTCTTGTGTCAGATAAAACTCATTTTAACACAGATTGTTACTTTAAGCTTCATTACATCATCCCTGATTTGGTGATGGTGTAGTGTGCCTGGTGCTTTGTATTCTTGTTTATGGTATGTAGAGGATTTATTTATTTATTTACAAAAACAGAGATAAGAGTATGTGAGTCTACACTTTTAAAAACCCCCTCACATCATTCTTGAATTCTTTTTCAGTAGTTACTCTATTCATAATTGTGATATTTAAGTTGCTTGTGCCTTGTTTTCTACTACCATCTGTTTTTGCTCTAAAGGGTTTGGATGGATTGGGCTGTATCCCCAGCTGTTAATAGGGAAAGCCTAGTTAGCTTGGGTGAGGAGCCCTTCAGGATGATGTTTGATAACAGCAAATGAAATAAGGATCCATGGTTACTGAAAATCAGTTTCTAAGACTTCTCTTGCAAATGTTTGTTTAATCACTTGTTAAATGACAACTTTTGACACTCTTGTAAGAAAGCAATCATTTTCCATAGTATTTGAGTAATATTGTAGTACTGGGGAAGCCTATATTGAACTGGCTGAAATCTCTGACATTTCTTAAGTTATGAATATTGTGCTCTTCTTAGTATTTGTGGTTTTTTTTTTCTTTTTTACACTTTCTGAAGACTTTGCAAGAATGCACAGGTGATGGGTTCTGCCTGCTGTTCTTTGTAGAGTTTGTTGACATTGCAAACTGTAGAAGAGTATTTTAGGATATAATGTCCTTCAGACTGTATTGTATTTTGTGTGTCTTCCAAAGGAGTTAAAATGGAATTTTAAGTTGAAGTTTAATCTTGCTGACTTTTCCTTGACCTGTTTCCTTAAAATATTAGATCAAATTATGCTGGCTCTGAGAGTTGGTGTGTGAATTGAATGCTGGCTTGATGTATTCATGAATACCTTGAATCGTGGAGAAGATAGAAGAGCTTTGTTTTATATTCTATTAATCTTCATGTGTTAACAATGAGTTGCCTGAATCTAACCCAGAAGGGAGTTTCTGACATATAATCTGTGCTTAAATTCAGAGGATAAAGCATTAATATGTGCTGGTAAATTGAAAGGGCAAGAACCTCCTTGGAATATAAGAAATTTCTTTAACGGTAGTGGGTAAAGCACCCACATTGTGATGGTCTGAGAATGCAAATTTCAGTGTGTTTTGTCAGTGGATAGCAGTGGATACTTGCTAACAGAGCACAAACTTTAAATGATTTGTCAGAGTGCACTGGTGCACTCAGCATCTCCTAAGAGTCATGGTAACTGTACCCTAGTGAGGCATTTAGAACTGCAACATCTGGTATCGCTTCACACTGTGAAACTATTGTGCTGACAAAAGGAGTTAATCTAAATGTGGAGGTGGCTTAAATGTGTTGAGCAGTGTTACACTTCAAAACTTGAAGGGGAAAACCTTATTTCAAAACTGGCTTTTCTTTCTTTTGCTGTGTGCAAAGAGAAATAATGTGTTGCCCTCTACACTGCTGTCATTAGCAGTTAAAGTTCTTGTTATTTTTTATCCGTCCTATGTGCATATCAAACTGGTCTCTGGTGTGATAATTGTGTATTCATAGCTCCTGTGAAAACAGTAGATTGTGCTCTTATGATTCCTATTTAGTTGTGTTGATACTGAGGACAAGAGTATTTCCACCAGGTATCTTTCAAATAACTTCCTATGTTTTAGTGATGAAAATCTAAAACACAGCAGATAATAATCATTACCTTTTTGTCCTGTTTGCTGTTAACTTTGTGCATCGGGAGGTGACAAGTGGTGGCTTTGTTGCTGAGGCAGTGCATTATGTCTGCTTGCACGCTGAACATTGTTAAATGTTCTCCTTTGGTTTTCAATTTATTGGAAGAGAATTAGAGCTTTGCAGCTAATGTTCAGTGTGATGTAGGTGAGGGAAGTGTACGTGGAACTGCAGGCCCTGGGGAGAAACCCAGCAGGTACAGTACTGAAAGGCCCTTGGTGGTGTGTATGGAATGAACAACTCCGACACCCTATTCACTTTTATGACCTTTTCTTCCACCTTTTAAATAAATCTTATAGACAGTATTAAAAACTTTGTAGGAAGAGGAGCAAACCCTTCCCCCTCCCCCCCCCCCCCCCCAGCCTANNAACCCTTCCCCCCCCCCCCCCCCCCCCAAGTCTTAAGAACAAAGTTCATGTATCTTCCATTTATTGTCACTATAGTATTTTATCATTAATCTTTCTTTGCCAAAGATATTTTTTGGTTGTGGTTACTTTGAGTGTTGTTTTTCCATATTTACACACAAGCTCAAAATGCCTTCTCAGTGACAGTACAGTTTAGAACATACTGTTCTTTCACATTATTTTTAGTCTTCCAGCAGCATTAAGATTGCAGAGATGTGATACTGGCTTTACTAACACTGCACAGCAGTTTAACTAGGTTACCACATAACAGAATAATATCAGCCTAATGGAAAGGAAATAAATTGTTAATTTATCAAATAGAAAAACATTTGGGCTCGTGTAGTAAGTATTCCTGTTAGTATTTTGTATGATTATTCAATAATTAAAACCAAGACAATAGAGCTTAACTTTGATAATGTCTTTTGTAATGTGCATACACAAAGTTACTTAAACATAAGGTGGGATTAATTTTGAATGACTTGTATGTCGATATTTATTTCAGATAAGCATTCTATAAATTTCTTTTGGCTTAAACAAATTTTAAATTTAGTAGAGAGGCTTATTTACTCACTGGAGTTTGAAGATACACCTGTTTTGCTTTATGCATGCAACAGGCTAATTCTCTTTAAATACTTGACTCTTTTCTGGAAAGTGAAGGTTAGGATATTTCTTTGAGCATGTAGCAGTTGTTGGTCTTTGCCTTTGTTCTGCTCACACATTGTACCATGCTTTGCAGTATGTTTGCAGCACATCCTTCCTGTTCTTTGGAACACATATCTGTGCAATTAGCAGTGTGCATGCCCTGTGTTCTTTGGTGTTTAGGAACTTGGGGGTGTAAATCACTTATTGATACTTGGGGATTTTTTAATCCATACCTGAGAAAAGTATGCAGTCTCTGACAAAATTCTTCATCAATACTGGGCTGAGTTTTGAGCATTTAGGACTCAGAGTTTTTTAATATCACATTATTATCAATGAAAAAAAAATTACCTGTTTTAAAGCTTTTTAAACTTTAGTGAGACGTAGGATATTTACTGCAGCTGTCATCACTCCTTGGGAACAATTTGAAAGCCGTATTGCCTTCTCCATTGGCACTCAGTGATAAAATTAGAATGATTTTTTTTAATCTCATTGTCACAGTAGCTGTTATTAGAAATGGAACTCTTCTGGAAGTGATTTTCGTGTGGCAGTGTTCAGATGATGATACAAAGGCAAATCTTTGGAAGACGGGAAAGTTGAAGCAATAACTGACGTTCATGGTTTGGTTTTTTTTTTTTTTCAATTTTATACTTTTAAGTCAGAAGGAAAACTGAGACTCCATCCAGGCTTGGTTCTCTGGATTGCACTAGCTGTTACTAGGAGGAGCTGTCTCTGTTGCAGCCCCTTAGCACACAACCAAGTGTTTGCCAGAAAGGCTAAGTGTTTCAATGTGGAAAAAATTATTGTGCAAAAGGTTATAAATTATTAAAATGACATGGAAGTCATGTCCGGTAGGGATTTTACTGGTTACTTGGAAGCATCTGTTGAATGCATATGGAAGTCATGCTTCAAAGACACACCCTTAAATAGTATATTCCAGTTTCATTGGGCTGGGTATGTTTTTTGAAATGGATCAGTAGTCTCAGATGAGCTCCCACTCCCTCCTCCCCATGTAGGTCTGCCCTACTGTGCTAATTTTTGAAGGTCAGATAGATAAGGGTAACTGTCTTGCAGTTTTTCTTCAGCTTCAAAATGGTAACAGTGGCACAATCTGTTTGAAGAACAGGCTGTTAAATAAAATTGCTCCTGCTGCTTTTGGCTGTCATCTTTAAATCTTTTTATAGGAAGCTGTTAGAAGTTGATGCTAAGGAAAACCTTGTACTTGCAATACACCCCTTGCTTGGTGAACGCCATGAATTTTGAACGATGGTGATTCACTAATACACAGAACATATGTATCGACTGCATGTTGAAGTATAAATATAAAGCTCTGGTGTTTTGAGCAGAAAATGTTGAAACTGTGCCTGCCTCTACCACTTATATATAATTTCCATATGTTGTGCTCTGAAGGAGTATATTCATCAGCTTTCATTCTTGAAATGATGGCTAGATATTGAATTCATTACAAATAATAAATATGAATTGTATTGGCAATTTGCAAAAACTGCCTGAAATACTGAATATTTTCAAAAGTTTTTTTGTTCAGTAAGATTTGGAAAATAAAAAATATGCCAAGTAGTCCTGGAGAAATGCTGCATCCCACTTGTAATGAGCACAATTTTGGATGTTAATCTCATTACATCCCTATCACTGCCTCCTGACAGTGTGCTAATAACATCTAATGCCCTGCCACTCACACAGTTTGAGGTCCTGGGGCTGTCTTACAGAAATGTTTCTACAAGTGATTCTGCAGTGCCAGTGGCCTTGGCGGTTTCCATGGGAATGTGCATGAATCCATGTACTGTGAAATGTGTTACGGAACTTTGTATTGCAGAGAACGACATTATACCAGGGTGTGAACACAGCAATGCGGAGTTTCAGTACACGTGTGTAATGGTGCATTTTGCTTACATTGAGGCAGTATTAAAGTGTGCAAATGGCTTGTGATTAACCCTGGAGATGGTTGTTAACCTGAACTGGTGTAAAATTCTAACGAATGAAGAAGAGATTGGTCTATTTGGTAACACACACCTTGATTAAAATTCAGTATTTCTCTGTGTTTTAATAACCTTTGTTTTTCTCCACTGTTTAATTAATTTTTCCTTTGATGTACTGCCGTTTGTGTTTAACTTCTTCCTTTTGCAAGAACAAGCAGCTCACTTGGATGTGAGTAAATTAATAACTTAAACAGATATTTCATGGTACCTACAAGACATTAGCTGATGAACGTAAATTTCTGGCACAGTCAAGGAAAACCACAGCCTACGAAAAACCAACATGCCTCTAACCAAAACCCAGTAATCTTCCCTTCTATTGTTGTACTTGTGCAGAAGCAGGCTCAGTATCTGTACTATTTCAGTTCTTCAGCCTGAACTCCACCTACCTGTGGAGTCTTGTCTCAGTTTGTCTTTTCCATCTTATATTTTAGGTATTAACCAGTTTTAGTTCTAGGTATTGAGAAATGGTCTCTTTCATGTTCTGTGTCTGGTTTTATATGAAATGAGTGATTTTTGTAATTTGATGTAGCTTTTTTTATAGGCTTTGATTTTTTTTTTAAAATCTTTGTGACTTTGAAAATATCCCAGTAATAGAATGAGTGAGCAGCTGACCCATGTTTACAGCATCGGAGCTTGCTTCCCGTGAATAGCGTGTGTGTCAATCACTTGGCAGTGTCTGTAGGAATCTGGGCTTGAACTGTGGGAACAACCACCTTGGCTGGAAGCTGGGGCTCTTGGAAGGTCCAGCCAGGCTGTGTTGCTGTAAGGAGGCCCCTTCTTGTTAGGTTGGCTTTCCCTCTTGCTTTCAGGGAAATTCTAGAGCTCTTAAATCACAGCAGTTTGGAAGTAGTTCTTTAAATGAGAAGTAAAGCAACTGAAAGAGCAGGTACTCTAGAAGTATTTTCTGTGGCGTATTTTTGGTGGTGGTTGAAGCTTTGCTTTCAGTTTGTGTTGAACATGCTGCTGAGCTACACATAATCTGTGTAAGAGAGTTTAGAAAGTGAAAAATTAATTGAATGTCTACTTTTTCTAGACTAAGCTTCAGGGTCTGCAAGGTACAGCCTTTCCAGCCATGCCTCTAACAATGCACATAAGCAGTTAATGTTCAGGAAGGAGTGATAAAATGCATCTTGGCCTGTCACTGACTTAAAATTGTTCTTTGAGTCAACTGCTTACTGAGATAAAGTGGCAAGGGATGTTATATCTGGCTTATGGTTGTGTATGGATATTATCACCTTTGTCCTACTGGAAAATAACGCCAACCAAATGCTAAAGGAAAGTGAGATGGCTATAAGCAGGGGTTAATAAGGAAAACCATCTAGATTCCTATAATTACAGGGTGAAATGGTTCCTAAACTAAGCAGAAGTGACAGAAAAGACTTATGAAATCAATAATCTGTTATGATTTGAATGTTTTTTTTAGCCTCATGTACACATTGTAGAGCAGAAAAGTTACTGATGTTCCCTCTTTCAGGTAAATTATCTGGAGTCTTGAGGTTTACAAACTAAGCAAGTGTTGTGGTACTAAGTGATAAAATAAGACACCCAGGGAACAAAAAGCTTTGGATGCTTCTCATGTGCTTCCTAATACCAAAAAATACTAATATAGTACAGAAGTATGTAACATCATTCCTCCCATAGTTTAAGGTGGACTATTTTCCGTTCAATTTGACATGGATTTCCAGAACGGTTTAATGCTGAAGACCTACATGAGACAAAATCAACAGACTTCTATAATTAATAATGTCAATGTGAAAATATTGATCTGAGGTGGTCCTCTGCTTGAGGACCACCTCAGATCAATATACATTGTTCATTGTTGGTGAATTTAGGCTCAGCTCCGAGAAATTTCCACTCATATCAAAAGGAGATTTTGATGCTTGCACCTGATTGAGATGGTATGAAATGGCATGCATCATTCTATTATGCTTCCTATATACTTACTGGTTTTAAGCCCCAAATTTCTGTCAAGAAACAAGCTTTTAATATCTGGTGTTGAATTAGCTGTTGAGTGACATAAAATGTAAGCTTACTATTCCAAGAACTGTATTTACAAAGGCTTTATAAATGTTGGTGTTTAGGCTCTAGAGAGTCAAGATAAAGGTAAATTATTGTGGGGCGTTTGAGGTCTTCTGTCCAAAGGATGACTGCTACACTTGCTAGATAAAACAGTGAGGGCTAAGGCTTGTTATTTCTGAAGTTGCTGTTCAAAACAACATTTTTTTGAAGTTACCTTGCTTTTAATGTCTACTCAGTCTTGTCCTTTTGGCCTTAGATTTTTTGACAGAATGTTTAGATTAAGTATCTTTCTGATTGCTTCTCAGGGAATTAAAATACCTTTTTTTTTGGCCACCAAACGTAGACTGAAGATATCTGCCAAAACAATTACTTTTAGGGTGTTGAAGGTTTTAATGGAAAATTGGTTTTAAATATTTTTTCTTTTACTTCTTCTGAGATAAAATTGGTCTAACAACTTTAAGAGCTTTTATTCTAAAGTTAAGTATGAAGAAGAAAATAATAAAATGTTTAGACATCCATCATGTGAAGAATGGTCAAAAATGCAGTTCTGTTTAATAAGAGAATCTAGAAAAAATCAAAGATCTCTGCAGATGAGCTAGAATATGCATTTAAATGAATTCTGTGTTTGTCAGTAGAAACTGTCACATTTCTTGAGATTAGTGTAACCTGTAAAATTAAGTTTCACCTCTAATCTTCAGTTTCTTTGAATGGTTTGGGTTGGAAAGGACCTGAAGAATCATCTAGTTCCGGTTTCCCTGTCATGGGCAGGGACACCTTTCACAAGACCAGGTTGCTCAGAGCTCCATCCAACCCTGCTTTCACCACCTTCAGGGATGGGGCATCCACACCTTCTGTGGGCAACCCATGCCAGTGCCTCACCCCCCTCACCATTAAGGATTTTTTTCTAATAGCTTACCTAGAACCAGTCTCTTTTGAGTTTGAAGCCATTCCCCCTTGTTCTGTCACTACATGCTCTTGTAAATCCTCTCTGTTATCCTTGTAGGCTCCCTTCAGGTGCTGGAAGGCCACAGTCAGGTCACCCCAAAGCCTTCTTCTCCAGGCTGAACAAGCCCAAATCTCTCAGCCTTTCCTCACAGGAGAGGTATTACTTCCCTCTGATCATCTTGGTGGCCTCCTCTGAACTCACTCCAACAGGTCATGGCCTTTCTTTTCTGGGAACCCCAGAGCTGGATGCAGCACTGCAGGTGGGGTCTCACCAGAGCGGAGTAGAAGGGGTGGAATCACCTCATCGACCTGCTGCCCACACTGCTTTTGATGCAACCCGGGATACACGTGGTCTTCTGACCTGTGAGTGCACATTGCCAGCTCATGTCCAGCCTCCCATCCACCAGCACCCCATAGTCCTTCTTGGCAGGGCTGCTCTTGATCTGTTCATCCCCCAGGCTGTGTTGGTACCGGGGCTTGCCCTGACCCTGGTGCAGCACTTTGCCTTTGCTCTTATTAAGTGGTCCCATGGGCCACTTCTTGAGCTTGTCCAGGTCCCTCTGGATGGCGTCCTGTCCTTCAGGATTGTCAGCCACACAACTCAACTTGGTGCTGAACTTGTGCCATGACTTTATGTGGTGATGGGTCTTGTGCCATGAAGGTACTTATCCAGCACCTATGAGACCAGAGTATCAACCTGTTGATTTTGTGCTTCTGACATGTTATCTGTCACAGTGCTTCCTAGAACCCATTTCTGTGGACTGCACTGATTAAGTTGGAATGTGTGTCTATAAACATCTGTCTCCTTAATCTTCTGGAGGAGAGCGTTATATGTGTCAGACATACGTTTTCTTACTCTTAGTCGTTGCAATGGTATCTTTAATATGCTTCAGAGTTCCTTTTCTCCTGGCAGGAAAGTTGAGAGTCTCTGTTATTGTCTTATCAAGTGGTGCTATAGCCAGGAGACAAATCAGCTCAAGGCAAGTTTTTTCTTGGTCAGCTTCCAGAACTTGTCTTTTGTAAGTATAGGATAAGCACTTATCTGTAGTGTGTAAAAACCTCATCTGGAACTATTAAAATGTTAACATTGCTCATGTTTCACAATATCTAGGTTTTTTGTATTTTTTTTCCAAGTCTTTGTTTAAAAACAAAGCCATTCCATGCTTACTTGAGGATTTCAGAACTGTTTAATTAAATTTCATTTTTGTCCAGCTGATTGGTTGTTTCAACACAACACCAGTTGTAGATTTGCTTTTATGTAGGGTGACCTGGAGAAGACATGGCCACTAAATTAGAGTAAAATGTGGTATGTCTTCATGTGGATATGAATTGCTAAACAATTCAACTCTTTATCCATAGGTGGCATATGTGCATTTTATGTGTAGGAAGCAGATGTTGAGTCTAGGCATCTTTGAGTTAAACACAACTGCTTGAGTCATTGTTACTAATGACTAACATTGAGATTGATCCATTTACAAAACTGCATTGTCAGTTCTCTCTTGAATTTGGTTTATGCTAGGAGTTCAAGTAAAATTGCTCATGCTGAAACACTCAAATATAAAAGTTCTTGGTTTGAGTTTTAAGAATTTGTATGGAGAAGGCTCCATATGTGATATGGATGTATTGAAAATATAATGCACATTATTAGCAGTCATAGCTTTCAAGACCCTTTTGCCAAGCTAAATACTGATCACTGTTGCAGTAGTGTTAAGTACTGAGAGGATGAGGGCGTCGTGGTACCTTCCACTTGGATGCTGAAACCAGCTACATAACACAGAGTTACTTTGACTCTCTCCCCATCCTCTTCCCCAGATGCTGCCAATTGATGCTCGTGGCTGTGACCACAAAGCTTTCTGGGGTGGCAAAAAATGTTAAGCATTTAAAAAGATATAAATGCTTAATTAAAGACTGTAGATCAGCTTGCTACATCATATATCCAGTGGGCTAACAGAACCTGCCTCTTGTTTGATTTCACATTTGTATGACACGGCACAGGTACTGAAATCTGGTTTCAGTATGGTGATGTTCAGCTCTAGGGAACACTGCCATAAGTGAATCCTCAGTGCTTTGATTTGCTGTTGTTTCTCTTTAGATAAATGCAGAAATGTGCGTCTTGGTGTATTCGTGTCTCTACAGTGGGATCTTCCCAGAACCCCCCAAAGGCTCATGATACTTCAGCTGAGGGTTCATGTTACAAGTATTTCTGTAATGAGGCACAAACTTTTGAAATTAACAACTGTGATGTCGGGATGTAGCCAAAGCTAAAATTTGGCAGTATGCAGTTAAAATTTGAATCTTTGATGTTCTTAATAGTTTCAGAATGACTTTTAAATGTTTTTAAAAAATTTTTTTTAGTATGACTTCATTCTTAATGTTAGAGCAGTGCTTTGAAGATTTGGAGATTAGGAGCACTGCAGAACTGCAAGGGTTTTTTTTTTTTTTTAAATTGAGGATTAATAGTCATTAAAATCTGACAAGCAGCTACTCCAAGTGATTTGGTGTTTTGAACAGTAAATTTACCAGGTTAGGGGACTCTTGAGTTTTATTTAGGAGTTACTTGTATATCCTTTTCTAAAGAGTTATTATGTACCTGAATATTTCTTACATACTATTTTACTAAATCATGCTGCATATAATTGTTGACTTGTGTTCAGGGTATTAGAGTTTAGAAATCTGAGGTCTTTTTTTTATTTGATATGTTTTCTCCTTAAGAACATAGCCTTTCCTGGCTGGCCAGCTGCATTACTTAAATAACAGTAGCAGTTGAAGCTTGGTTTGGTTTGGTTACTGTTAATTTTGTGTAGCTATGGCATAGCAGTGAAGGGTCTACGGATATTTAAAAACAAGCAAAGCTTGTACAAAGGGGCAATATCTCCTATTAGGGTATTGAATAGTTGGATGGGACTTATGAATGGTATTTGGAAAGTGAATCAGCATTGACTGAAAGATGCTTCTACTGGTGTTCATTTAGATTTCTTTGGGATTTTTTGAAGTGTTATTTGGAAAAATTGGTCTTTTTCAGTATGCTGTGTTACTTGCATAGTTTATATTAGCACTTCTTACATTTGTTTTCAGACCAGTACAGCTACTCTGATTCTGTTCTGATGCTTCACAAGCATAACATATTTTTCTTTTAGGAAATGTCTAGATACTAATTTTTCTTGGGTATATGTGGATTATTCAGTATGAAGCACTGGTTTGTACATTCAGTCAGAAATGTCATGGCACTGGCATTTGCGTAGCTCTTCCTCCTGTATCTGCACTGGCAAACAAATGGAAATGACATTTTTAGTGTTGTAGCTGATGTTATTTGTAGAGAAATAGTTCTGCTTTACACCTGAAGGTCTGTTTTTAGTACTAAAAGACAAGTTTCAGAGCACATTTCCTGCTTGGTCATATGGTAGTATTTTGGTGGCAGGTTTTTCAGTCTGAGTTGAAGAGTCTGCTGTACAAAAGACTGGTGTCTTATGTGCTAAATAAAGCTGTTGAGAACACAGAACAAAATCAAGAATCCTGTGTCATTGAATGCATCTTTTAATAAGTTATTTCGGTAGCTAATGTATTTTCCAGTGCAGTCATAAACACAAACTTCTGCAGTGTCCTAATGGTTATGAAATGTGGAGTATTGAGTTCATGACCTTCTCTGCTCCCTTTCTCAGACTCTGTTAGAAAACAAGGTTGCAGGTAGGCCTAAATCCCTGGGGTCTGTATCTCCCTGGATAATGTCTGCTTTGGTCTTCAGGCTGGAGATCGAAAACTGCAGACTTAAGTAATAACTTCATTGTGTATTGGGGTATTTGGTTAACATTTAAGAGCTTTGAACTCCTAGTTTTCTTTTGCTGAAAAATCATTGATACTCTGTGACAGCTCATGCTTGTTTCATTTGTGGCTGCTTTCTGTGAGCAATTATCATCAGAAACGCTGCAGCAAATTGGCATGGTATCACAAATGCTCCTGGAATGAAATCAAACAGGCAGACAGTATTTTCATTAACAGGGACAGTCAATATGCATAGAGGGCTCAAGAGAAAATGAGAAAAATACTGGAAAAGGTGAGGCTTACAAGACTGTAAAGATGCTGAGAATAGTTGTATAATAGAGAGCTCTCTGTGCTGTAATCTGGCAGGTTAATTATGGATTCCATGCCTATGGAAGACAGGACTTATGGCAAATACCTGATAAACCTTAACTTTAAATGCAAATTGAATATTATTAATGTGCTGACTCTGTAGTACATTCATCTTCTACATCCAGGTGATCTCAAACTGGTGGTTGCTGTACTGCTTCCATCACTGTTAAATACTGCTTCACTGCCCTCTGATCCTAATTTCCTTACTGTTTTCCCATTAAATGGGATGTATATTACCAAAGTATCTCTTTGTGTCTCTGCTCTGTAGACCTGTTGTAACAAATTGGATTAAAAGATGTGGCTGCAAAAGGACTTGAGTGACAGATGTGAATGTGTATGGGAATGAAATGTTGTATTCTACCTATGATTGAGAAGCTTCAATGCAAGTGTATCTGGATGCACGAGGAGGCACAAGTGAGTGATGCTGTAAATAAACAAGGAATCAGTGGATTTTAGTCCAGTTTGATACTTAAATCCAACTTAGTTGGAAACAGGTATTTCTCTTCAGTTTTACCCTCTCTGCCCTGCCTCCAAGTAGGCTGCATATGAAGCTCATTTTCCCATTTTAGCCCAAAAAGTTAGTATATTTTAAAATTGTTTCTATTCTAGTCTCCTTTTTCTTCCATTTAACCTGTATTGAAGTACTTTAATACGTTAGTACATTAATGGTGTTTTACAAAAAGTGACATCTGCTAATCAATAAAGGAGAAAGCTAGGGACAAATATATGTTCCTAATATGTAAGTATGAGCTTAATTTCCTTTATTTTCCTCCTCCCCTCTAGAATGCTGACTAAATGCCAATACTTATACAAAGTCTGTTCTAAGGGTGGTTGAGCTGAAATCTGTTAAACCAGTCTGTTCGCCAGCAGATGTTAAAGTAGTATTGCTTTAATGAAGACATAATCATCAGACATTTTCTGTTGCATTTGGAATGGATGGATTGGGGTTTAGTAAAATAAACCCCACTTATGCTGACAAGGCATAAGTTCTTTGAAGTCGGTGTTTGTGAATCGTGTCTTACCTTATTGTAGTTCTAGTTGTTGAGTATGAAATGTTTAAGTATGAAGTGTTGCTAGCAAATGACTATTTTTGAGCAATTTTGTTCATACTGTTCCAATTTACAGTATCATGAGAATTATTCATTGTAGAGTTCAGATTTAAGGAAGGAAGTGGGAATTATATTGTTAAAAATATAATGAGTAATCCATGCATCTTTTTATTTCTTTATTTTATCATTGATTTTTCTTAAATACCCTATGACACGCCAATCACAACATAGAAAATGAACTGTCATCTGAAGTAAAAAAGTAATGAGATGTTCTTTGGAAGATTAATGCAATTGAAATTTGATGTGGTCCCCACCTTTTATAAAATTTCTACCAGTTTCTGCATAGTTTGTGAAGATGTTTTGTTAGTTTCTTGTGCATTGTTTCCCTTAAGAGGGGGCTTGTTGGGTCTGCAAGATACTGTTAAAAGCTCACAGTTAAAGCAAAAAGCTAAAGTAAAAAAGATCAATATTTCATTTTAGAATGGTGTTTCAGAAAATTGGTTTAGAACTGCATTTTGATGGTTCATTTAATGGTCTTTTTTTTTCTCCTATAATATTAGGATGGCTGCCTGTTCCTCAACTTGTATTAAAATTTCTGGTGCTTAAGCCAATAGCTCACTTGGTTTGCATCTCTAATCTGTGCAACAAATTTAGAATTCTTGATAGTTTGAGGATAGAAAGAATGCATTGCATATTGTAATTTTATTGTTTTGTGTTCTAGGTTGTGTTAAAGATCATTAAACATTACCAAGAAGAAGGACAGGGGAATGAAGTGGTCCAAGGAGTGCTGCTGGGTCTTGTGGTAGATGACAGACTTGAAATCACAAACTGCTTCCCTTTCCCTCAGCATACAGAAGATGATGCAGACTTTGATGAAGGTAATGGTTATAGTTTTGTAAAACTTAGGCTAAAAAGAAAATTTGTATGGGCTAAAAAAGACTTTTTTTCCCTCACAGTAAGTAGAAGCTTGTATGTACTCAGATTTTTTAAATGGGGCTTGAGGTGTCAGCTGGTTAATTGCAGTGCCATCCTGAATATCCAACTTAAAGCTTCTCTTTATAAAGGAGGTTATAGGAGATGAATACTGTATTATATGGACACATTTATATTAGGATAAGACTGTCCACACGGGAAGGTAGTTTCCTGTCTATTATTCATAATCACTTTAAAGCTTTTTATGGAAATGGCTGTGTGTATGTGTATGCATACATGCACACACTTGTGGATGTAGCTTGGCACATAGATTGCCTCTCCGTGGATTTATTTGTACGTGTTAAGTACTCATTGAAAGCCTGGAGAGCAGAGCTTTGTAAGTTTTAAGAGGCTTTGGCTAACTTGAAGTCTGGGTGATCATTTTGCTTTTGCAAGTGAGCTAGAAAGTAGCATGGTGGTTTCTGTCTGTCTCAGTGTTTTTTGCTGTTCCTAGTGATGTTTTGTTACTGACACTGTAAGTTACTATGATTGGCTTGGCACAGAATGACATCAAATTTATAAAGCAAATTTAAAAGGCTTACAGTTCTAATCTTGATATTTTAAGTATGTGTATGTGTATTTAATGATACTAGTGGAAAAATGTTATTAGGGCATAAAGAGAATCAGTTTAACTTCAAGAGTAACTAAAGAGGCAATATAGTCAAAGTAATTGCATTTGATTCTATTTTGATAATTCAGTTTGAGCAAGATTTCTTAATCTGTAAGTAAAAACTGCTTTTTCTTGCTTATAATGAGATCAGGTATTATTAAATTAATATTTTGTCTTATAACCAAAGAATCTTGGACCCTGCTTTTATAGCAGAGATAATTTTAAGAATTATTTGCAACTTGGTGAGGTTTTGTAGCTGTTTATTACTTCTTTTGTGGGATTATACACTTTGCTCAAAGAAAAAAAATGCAAAACAAAAAGGAATCTTAATTGTCCTACATTAACATGGTGCTTGAGTCAGAACTGTATTTTATTACAGCTTAAAAAATGGTTTAAAGATTCCTTCTCTTCTGGAGCTCTTCAAAGGATTGAAATAATCTAAATTCTTAATTGGACCCCATGCTTCATTTTTTTTCAGTAGAAAATGGCTGAATTATTTCCATGTAGCTGGTAGGAGAGCAAGTACTGAAATGAATTCCTCAGTGTTGGAGATGGATTCAGCTCACTGTAGGATGGCTCCCATGCTGAGCTGCAAGCCTGTGATCTGGTATGCAGGGTTCAACTGTTCCTCTTTGGGACAAACTTCATTCTAAGAAAGCGATTTTTAGTACCAGTCTTTCTTTTTCCCTTTTTCAGCAAGTAGGCAATAATCCTGGCATTAAGTAAGGTCCAAAGGCAAAGCTTCTGTCACCTGGACCCCTTAGCTTTTCAGCTCTCTGTTCCCATGCTGTGGGCACAGAAAGCAGAGTGAGCTCTAGCCGGAGTAGGAAGTGAGCCCGTAGTAGTGAGGCTGACGCTGCTGCCTCCAGCAGTGGTGGGGAGTCTGCAGCCAGGTCAGGGGAACTTGCTGAGCCCTGTAAGCCAATTCAGGAGACATTTCCTGTTGGCTTCCATCTTCCCTAGCCTCTACTATATGGATCACAGAGATATTGCCCCTGTATTCTTCTCAGTGAAACACACTTAAAGAGACTGAACCATTTAGGAAATGCAAAATGCTCATGTTCAGTCTGCACTCCCGGTACTAGGAGTCTGTTCAGCCCTTTAACCTATGTGGTAGAACTTAGGGAAGATAAAAACCTGAACAAAATGGCAGCTTGAGCCTTTGCTATCTTTTTAGGCTCCTCAGAGTTGTCTTCAGTCTTGCCAGTGTGAAAAACAATAGTTTTATAAATACCCCGTTTGTTTTCCCTGGAGCTGTGTTTCCCTATGCAAACATCCTGCCAGATTTTCAAACTATTTTTTTTTTCTTCTAGATGCAGATAGTTCAGGTAGAGAAATCTCTTATTATGTGCCAGAATGTTCAAATTCAGGACGCTAAAAACCAAAGCAAGCAAGGCACCTCCTTCCCCCTAAGGCTTGTGTGTTACTTTAGTACCCTGTCTGGCTTTATGTATTTACACAAATTCAGGCCCAGAGGTATGGAGGGAAAATACAGGGGCCTTGGCACTTCAGCACTGCTATCACACAGAATAATACTTAATGTTGTGCTCTTTTGTCAGGATGATGTTGCATTGTCTTCTGCCTTAGTATAGGCCTTAGTGGTCCTGAGATGATTATTGTTAAGAGAATTGAGCTTTTGTACAGGAGGGTGATACTTGAGAAAACAAACTGTTGGAGTATTGGCAAGACACATTTAAGTGAATGTGTTCCTCTTTTAAGCTGTGCAAATCTAATATAAAACACATTTTTGAGGGTGCTAAGAAAATATCCTTAAATTGAACTTGAAGTAGGTATGCATGACATTTAAGAATCAGTTTGATAAAGATGTATTTAAACTTGCTTGCAGCAACCATTTCTTCAGATATGCTTAGTTATGCTTTTGCTATGGTGCCATTTTGTCTCTTGCTGCTAATGCCTGAGATAATATCAAATTTTGACTATTTGCTGTTACAAATTCCTTCAAAAATTAAATTCTTATTTAAAAAAACATATCTGAACTTGTTCTTTTAGTACAAGAACATTCTTTAATGCAACTTGAATTGAACTATTTCTAAAACTACAGAAAACACAAGAGGTTTTTTAGCTTCAAGTAATTCTTATTGCAAATCTTAGTGGGCTGTCTACCATTTATGAATCCACAGGTGTTTTTCATCTTAGAAAGTTTCTCCTGCAGTGTTGTCTTCCTATGATTCTTTTTACAAAGTGTAATTTTTTTCGTAAGATTTCCTGTCAGGCAAGTCTTAAACACTTAGGTTGGCCTGCTGCAGCATGAGATTTTCAGTGGGGGTGAGAGGGTTCAACCCAGCTCTCTGTTAGAAATCTGTAGGTGAAGTTTAGTTGATGATGTGTGAGCTAATGGAGGAAAATTGCAGAATTGTTGTTGAGTCCTCAGCAAGAGATGCTTCAATGTGAATGTTTGGTTATTTTAGGGCTTCACTTTGGGCTTTTGGTAAGGCATTTACTTTTCAGATAATTGTGTTTCCTTATTGCTGGTGCACTTAAATACTCATAGGCACTGACTTTATTTTTCAAAGCATGAAAGAAGATACTTTCAGTGATTTACACATACAACCCCTATTCCTGTGCCCCTGCCTTCCCTTCCCCATGTCCTCCACCCCACAGATTCAATGCTTGTTTAGGGAAAAACTTATTTCTGCTGTAAGGATTTTTGGCTTAGGCACTTCTGTGAAATTATGTGGTATTCCAGCTTGTCTTATTAAGGATAGTTTTCTGAGAAGTGCTTTCACTTCAGGGCACTTCCAAGCCTTTCTCTGAGCATAATTTTGCTGTCTTTCCGTTAAGGTTTACTAAAAACCTTATTTTCTGTATGTTCTTCCTGAGAAATAAATGTATTTTTTGTATCTATGAATTCTGTTTCTAAGCAACATTTGAGGTTCAATCCTTTGTACTTTATTGATTTTATCTTAAGTCCTTTACACTGAATAGCTTTTCTCCCAATTTAAAGGAAATTTATATTCCCTTCTTGGAAATCCAACAGTTAAAAATGAAGTATACATCTTGTCACTTATTACAGATATTGTGAGACATTATTTTGAAACAGATTTATTTCAGTCTGATGTATTTTAGTAAATTAGTTACAAAGCTAGGATAATAAATAAAGTCCTTTGGTAAATATGCCAATCGAAACTTTGAGACAGTTACATAATTATACATCAAAATAAGTTCTGTATGGTTGTAACTTTTTCTTCTTTTATTAGATTACCTCTGATATCCTACAGAAGGAAAGCTGATGTTGCCTTCTCACCCTACCCCCAACATGATTTTTATTTTGTTTCTTGAGAACATTAATTTTGGTTTTCAGATTAGAAGCATCTAGATGATTAACAACTGTATTACCTTTACTTTTCTGTGCTTTAGTTGTATTTAGTTGTATAATCATTCAGTAACAACTAGAAATAACATAGTGCAACATTTCCACAAACCCACCATTTTTTTAGCCTCAACTGGGTGCAGTTGCATGTGGACGAAGGTGTCGTAGCTCATGAATAGTGCTTATTCAGGGTTTTACTTGGCCAGGGCAGCAGCAGTTTGTGCTGCTGAGCCTTACTGGCAATGCTGCCTGCTCGCTCACCTGTGACACGTGGTCCCTACAGAAGCAGAGGGCTTCAGGTGGAATCACAGAATTATCGAGGTTGGAAGAGAACTACAAGATCATCAAGTCCAACCATCGCCCAGTACTACCACTGTAACCCCTGAATCACATCACCTGGGACCAGATCCAGATGCCTCTTAAACACTTTCAGGGCTGGTGACGCTGCCACCTCCCTGGGCAACCTATTCCAGTGCCTGACTACCCTAACACTGAAAAAAGAAATTCTAATACCTAATCTGCATCTTCCCTGAATCAGTTTAAGGCCATTTCCTCCGATCCTCTCACTGCAGGCATGGCAGAACAGATTGGCCCCCACCTCACTACACCCTTCCTTTAGATGGTTGTAGAGAGCAATGAGGTCCCTCCTGAGCATCCTCTTTTTGAGTCTGAACAAACACAGCTCCATCAGCTGTTCCTTTAAGACAAGTTTTCTAGACCTTTCATGAGCCTTTTTGCAATAGAGTCCGAATGGACTCTGTGAGGGTTGAGATCTTTTGCTAGTATTGCTATACAAGTCCTGATATCATTAAATCACAGCCCCCCAGCAGTGTTGGTTCATCTCCTTTCTGTAAAGGCTCCTGTCCCCGCTAGATCTTGCCTGTTTTTCTGATCAGGAGTCAGAAAATCCTAAACCCTAAATCAAAGGTTTTATCATTGTAGGCATATCTTGTATTTTTCTTGTGTTGTTGCATGACAGACCTTGAACATTCAGTGACTGTAACTATATTCTGTATAGGTAGATGCAATTTTAGCTGACTGATTTTTTCTTTTTTTTTTGGTTTGTATAGGTTTATTCTCTTCAGGTATAGCTGTTGTAACTTGTGTCTTTTACTGCATGAAAATTAAATGTTTATGAAATGAAGAAGTCAGGTTACGTGAAATTTGAGTTTTATTTCACTAAGGACAGGGACAGATGACCCAAAAGCTCCTAAATCACAGCCTTGCTTCTGGTTCCAGTTGTAGTCCATTTATCTGAATTCCTCATCCGTGTTTTTCTTAAGGCCTGTAGTAATTTAGGAAGAAAGCCATACTATGTAAATGTTGACTTTTCAATTACTGAGTACTGGTGAAATCCTGTCAGGTTTGTGCATGCATTTATGAAGTTTTGCTTTGTTCTCTATGTAAAAAGGATATTGAATTTTGAGGGTTTTTTTTCTGTATCATTTGGGTGTAATGAGTGTGTGAAATAGTCCATAGGCTCAATAAGGTTTAATTTACATAAGGAGTTCAGATGAATATGACAGAGGGTGGATGGTCAGTTTTCAAGTACTCAGAATTATCTCATTTGGTCTTCGGGATTTTTTTTTTGTGGATTACCAGAATTGATACTGGAATATACTGATGGACAAAACATTAGTTATTAGTTGTGCTTCATTGTCATCTGATAAGATGTATCCAGGTATAAGATGTATTCAGGGTTCCTTAATAAAACTGCTAATCACACCTGAATTATTTTGTACTTTACCTATCCCTAGTGCAAGCCCTTGATTTGTTTCTTGAAAGAAGGCTAGTATTGACATGGTTTGTATAATTGTGATGGTTCAGTGGAGTAGCAGGCATGCAGCATGATAAATGTTTTGCCTGAGTTTTCATACTGTGCAGACTTACCTCTAATGGCTGGAGGTTTTTGTCTTTATTGGGCAGGAAAGAAGAAATCCCAATAAAAGGCTGCTTTACCGGCTGCGGGCCGAAGTGTGCCGTGGGTGTGTGTGTACTTGTCTCTGTCAGATGCGGCAGTGTATGCCAGAGTATGTTTTGTACTCACAAGTGCTAAGGAACAGTGCTTTTAATTCTCTTGCCCGGGGCAAGTTAGTTGTCCTTGTGTCCCCGCCGTGTC
>VXAC01008012.1:0-12976 GCA_013399225.1 Rhipidura dahli | reverse complement strand
TTGTCCCCCCCGTTCCCGTGTCCCCCCCGTTCCCGTGTCCCCCCCATGCCCGTGCGGCCGCAGCGCCGGGCGGAGCCGCCGTCAGAGGGCGCCCGTACCCAGCGCACGGCCCCAGCCCGCGCCGCCTTCCCGGCCTGGAGCCACGGGGCCTGCGGCAGCTCAGGGGTGCACCGTACCTTCATCTGATAAGGCGCACGTAATCTTTTACACAAATGAGTTCAGAAAATATGTTACAAAGTGCATTGACTATCCTGACTCAGTGTTTTTTCAGTTCTTAAATCAGCCTAAATGTGCTGCATGCTCTAAGGCTCGGTGTAGATGGGGAGAATTTGATTCAGACTTCCTATGTGTGTGTATCCTAAAAGCAGGACACGAGCTTGCTTGTTCTGCGGGTTTGCATCTTTGCCTCCCAATTCTACCACGCGTAACTAAGAAAGAAGAGGCAGCACACTTGTGATGGAACTCCTTGGCTTATCTAAGGGGATTTATACTGCTGGACTGTGCAGACTTAAAAATTGCACATCAACTATTCCTATTCTGACAGTATTTCACAGACTGCCTGAAATGCTTTGTTTACTGCACTTCTGGATTTTCAAGTTGATTTTTACCGTACGGACAATGTTTTAAAGTGGGAGGTTAATCCTTTTGTTCAACATCTAATTTTGTGTCAAAAAAGAGCAATCATTTTGCTATTTAAAGTACCACACACATTAACGTTTTATTTAAATCAGGTCCATTGAAATCTTGCAATTTTCCTGCAAAAGAAGTTAGTGTAATTTGATTTAAAATGAAAAATATTCCACTAGCTCTTAGCATTTTTATTTTTTTAAGAAAACATATTTCATGGCATTTTTCCTTGAGAAATTTTAAACAGAAAAGCCTAGCCTAAAATCTGTCATAGGTAGTTTGATTTTTTTTCTATAATTCACAATTGCAGGGATATTATTGTCATACTTAATAAACTTCCATGCTGTACTTCACTGAAAAATGTATTTAAGAAGATTCACTTACTTAGCTGGAAAATTAAGTTAAGGAAGCATCTGTTTTAAGAGATAGGTGGTTAGATGTATGTAACCATTTTTTAGCAGCGTTAGAATGAGCTGGGAGATTGTCTTTGACTCAGCTATGCATTTAAACATTTCATTATATGGAAGATTTCAGCTTGTGTTCTGTCTTAGCTGTATTCTTTATTTAAAATCATGATATACAATAATTTAGTTTGTTATATGGATATTTCATACAATTTTGTCAGATGTGAAGAAACTGGTTAATTTTTATGGGGTCAGCAATATGAAAGCCCAGTTTCTTTTACCTTCAATTTTGTTAAAATATTACAAATGAGCCATTTTGAATTTAAGGTTTTGGTGCTAATGTAATCAGTTCAACTTTGATCAAAGACATAAATGTGCGCAGAAGCGGATGACCAGTTAATTAATGGAAATATGTGTATATATATACTTAATATCTGTTCTTGTGGCTGCTTCTGTGTTTGAAGGAGCTAAAGCGTCATCCAGAAGGAAGCCCAAACCATGTGAAGACAACATTGTCAGTTCTGCTAAAAACATTCAGCTTCTTCATCCTTGATTATTATTCCTTGGTCTTGGACAGTGTGGTACAGGAGTGGCTGTTTCCATTGGACTGCCTGGATCACACTCTGTGCTCTTTGCATGTCTTGCTTGAGCCTGTAGCATGTCCTTTTTTAAGGGACCAGTTGTTTGTTCTCCTTGTGGTCCCCCTCATCCTTGACTATACGTTTGGACTCTATGCTCATCTGTTCTTTTCCCAATAGGACTGGACCCAAGAGGAAGAGAGAGTTCTTTTAACACCTTCTTATTACCTTTTTCCATTCCCCCTCCTTTCCTTTTTTGCTAATGCAAGTATTTAGCCATTTCCTTTCCCAAAGAATGCTGTAATAAACTTGAGTGAGCTGAAGGAAAGCACAGCAAAATGAGCAAATCCCCTATTTTTATTTTCTGAGAGCTAAAATTAAGGAAATGCCTATAGTTCTGTTGAAAAGCAGTTCAAATCAATACATCTGTGTGAAAGGTAATAGAAACTGATTGAAATAAGTAGTAGCAGTAAATTATGAAAAATCATTTTCATTCTTATTTCTTGTTCAATAATGTTTTATGGATTTATCAACTGCATAATGTGGAAAAATTATGTAACATTATTCTCTAAGGAAATGTTCCATACTCAAGGTATAGTACACATGAAATCTAAGTTGCACCTCTTTTGTTCATAGTGTTTGCATTTGTTTTACTGATGGAAAGGCAGAGACAAGAAACTGGCCCAAGGTCGAGGGCTGAATATGGAATTAAATACTTGAGGAACAGACTCGAAATCCATTTTGCTGGCGGGAAACCTACTGCAGCAGTGGAGTTAGAGATATAGGAATTTTTTTCATAAAAATTTTAGAACTTTTAAAGATCTTCTAGAAAAATACTGGTCTTTGATGGAAAAGAGAAAAATCCTTAGTAGAGTTTACATTTGTATCTTTATTTTAGTATTAGTTGTTTATGATTAGTATGTGTTGTGAAATCCACTGGTGCAGTCAAAAATATATGGAGAAACTGAGAAAGCTCAAGCTGAGCAAATCTTGCTTAACTCTGTAGTTTGAAGGTAAGCTGGTGTATAGAATCTTAATATCAGCAAAATTTAGGATAGTAAAAACTTCTTTAAAGCTCTACTGAAGAGGAGCACGTTGTGCATGTAATACTGTATAGTAGGTTAAATTTATATAGTTCCTTATTGACTGTATCCACAAAGTGTATTTATTGCAGATAAGGCTCTCACCCATCTAACTGAAGAAATTTACTCTGTTTTGGTTTGTGGTGTGTGGGTTGATAAGTTGCTGCAGTATGCAGCTTGTCTTTTGTTTCACTGTGCTGAATACACAGTTTGATTTCTTTTATTTGATTACATGCTTCAGTACAGCATAAATTCATGCAGTAGAAAAATATACATGAAAATAGGTTGTTTACAGTAAAATACTTACATGTTTTTGTAAGTTTAGTGTGATAAATCCTCTGTACATATTTATAGCCAACATGCAGCCGTGTGAAGTTCTAGTCAGTAATAAAAATGGAAAGATTTCTTAAAACTTTTTTAGAAAACAAGACAGGCATGTTCTTTGTGTGATATATTTAGGTCATAAGGGACATCTGCTAAGGATAATTTTTTAACACTTGCTAACAATCCTAATATAATATGGCCTATTCATCAGTCATATTGTTCCTGACTTGGCTGGCGTGGGTTTTAGTGATTCCCGATGTGCATTTAGACTCTCTTAATTGCTAGTTTCTTGCTGTTCTATCTTATTGTTTTGTAGGACAATGCATAAGCGGGCGCAGAATAATCAAAATGGTTTCCCTGGCCATATTAGGCACCTAACAAGAGATCTATTTGCTGTGCAATGTGTGCGTGTTTTTGCAACTAGAAGTCTCGTTGAAACAAAATAAATCTTACCAGGGAAGTAATTTAACAGAATTTGAACACGCTAGTCAGTGTCTGTGTGTGTATATATATTTAGATATAAAAACCTGATCCATGTGGTGAGTCTTGCAGATTTTTTATAGTGTTCTTTTATGCAGCAGAGAAATCAGAGGGGTAAGGGAGGAACTACAGACACAACATCAGGATTTTGAAGTTCTCGATAAACTGTTAAATTGTGCCAGTTTTGTGTCTTTGGTTGAGAAACAAAAGCTTGTTTAGAGAGATATTAGCAGTGGAGCTGAGATCTAATCTTTTAGGTTTTAATGAACTCGGAATTTCACTTAGCTGCAAGGCATTTGACTCCTGAAGAGGTGCATGAATTGTTCTTGCAGCTTGCACACGTGAGGCAGATAGTGCTGGGCTTCATTGTTTGAGGGGAGAGATGTTATGGTGGGTATTGGGGTTTGATATTAGTGAAACAGGAAAACTGACCAGATAAAGTTTGGCAAAACTACTGAAAGGGGTATTTTGCTATTTGACTTCCACATGTAGATAGAAATACATTTTTTTTTCTTTCCCTGACTATGTTGTTTTTTTGGGTTTTTTTTGTGGTTTTTTTTTTTTTTCCCAGTTTGTATTGCTCCATAGTGTGCTCTTACCTACTGATATAATTATAGCTGTTTAATGCTTTAGGATAACTGTTATAATAATTAAGTGTTTTATCTTGATCTGTTTTTCTACTCTCAACTGTCTGTGATAGTGAAAGAAAAAAAGCTAGAAACTGTGGCTTTTGCAGCAGTTTGGAGGAAGCTTTTTTTGTAACTTACTCCAGGTGTTGAATCTTATTTAAAAGTAAGTTATCCATCTGATCAATTTTGGGAAGAACAAAACAATTTTTTTTCCCTAGATTTGTTACTCTCAACTAAGACTCAGTTGTCTTAGCCAAGCACAGTTGATGATCTTTGTAATCCTGCATAGCTGCAAAGCATGCAAATTGTTTGTTGTTGGTTTGTTGTTTTGTTGGTTTTTTTTTTTTTTTCCAATTCTTTTAGTGATTTTTACTTCTAACAAAACATGTTTAGAAAGACTGGTTTGGACTATTAAAGTAGTGCCAATAATCGAGAATAAATCAGACTGTGACTGTGAAGTCAGTTGTTGAGTACAGTTGAAAGACCATAGTCTACACAAATGTTGATTTCATTCAGAGTTTAAATCTGTAGCTATCTGGCTTAATTGAAGTATTTTACTGGACTTGATATTTGTTCTCCACATGGAATAGTTGAAATTCCATTCATCTATGCACAGTTGATTAAAACAGTTTGACAAAAAGTGTGTGTGAACTACTTTACTTAGAGTATACATACAGTCTAAGCAGAGAACTGCTAATTTACTGTAACTGAAGCCTGGGAGAAACAAGGAAAGACTGAGAAGGGAACCAAAGACGCTGTAAGGATGCAGTTTGGACACTGGGTGCCACTCCTGGTACACACTGAGGCTTGAAAGCCTTTCTCACACAGTGGAACAACAGGCACTTGTCAAAATGGAGGTCTTTGTTATACAGTAAATTCTGAAGGTCTTCGTCCCCTGAGCCTAGGGGTTCTTGTAGTTGAGAAACGTTTTCCTCAGTCCTACAAGTAATTAAAGATAAAAGGGAAGGATGTGGTTTTTTTGTTATTTCGGTTCTACTGAGCATGATTTTCTAGACTTGATGTGTTGCTGTCTAGTTACATACCTCCCATCGTGTGTAAGAAAGACAAGGGCGAAACACCAGCTATTTAGGAGCTAGACCAAATGTGACAATTCTCCTCAGAAATGGAAAAATAATTGCAAAACCAAAAAAGGATAATGAAATGTCTATCTGCAAGCCTATATATATATACACAATTTTATATATAGTTTAATTCTGTAATGTTCTTTGTTTTTAGATTAGTTCAGTGTCAAATTCATTTGGTGGTGTGTTACTATAGAAGACTAGAGGAAAGGACAGTTGAGGATGGGTTTGGAATTGGTCAATTTATTAGACTTGGAGGCAGTGATGGTTTCCAATAGGCACCAAGTGTCGAAGATATGAGGAATGCTGAGGAGATGGAATAAGGAGTGGGAGTAAGAAATGTTTAGATGTAAATTGGAATGAGGTTAGTGCTCCCACCCTGAAAGCTGTGTAGCTCTCAAACTAGGAAGCGTGACCTGATTTATGCTTTACTGTGCTCATGCCCAGAGGCGTCAGCTGGCTCTGGGTGTCCTGAACATTATACAAACACATACTTGCTCAAACATTTTAGAAACAGCACAGGAGTTTAGGTGTCCAGTTCTTAATGGCTTTCCGTGGAATATTGTTGGCATCTCTACCCGGCTAATTTGGAAACTGAAATTTCAGTTATAACTGAAAGGCAAGTAGGGGTTTGGAAGGTGAAATGGCATAGCATTTTGGAAGTGTTAGACCTCTAAACCTGGTTTTCATGCAAAAATGTTGTCTATTTTGTATGAAAAGAAATTGAAATAGTGGGTCAGAAAATGGGCTTGGAGGGGCAGCAAGACACTGCTTGAAATGATGAATGACAGGGTGAGTGATGAGGAAGCGCCTTGTAAAATTCTACTTTGATGCTATGGTGTAGAATTAAAAACAAAATGTCCCTCTATCCTCAAGTGTAGAAATTTGAGCTCTTGGTTTTACTTTTTAAAATGACATTCGAAGAAAGGCTCCTGCTATTCACAGTGCTTCATTGTGTGATACTTGACCAAATCTTCCAAGATATTTTTTATTGTAATGATGTTTTAAGTGAAGAATTGATGTATTCAGATGCAAAAGTTAAAATGAAGAATAAATGTCAAATCAGCTTTTTTCTCTTTGCCTGCTTGCTGCCAGAGCTTATAGTAATTTTAAAGTTAGAGACTTCCATAAGTAGTTAAAAATTTTGACTGTGTTTTTACATGAAACTTGCAGATTAAGTCTCTTAAAGTTGACATTAAATTTTGAAAGTTTTTGGACTTTTTTGGATAAACATATTGGCCCACAGAAAACTATGGCAAACATGAGTCATTTGGTATTCCTCTGTAATTAGCTGAGCTTTATGTAGATGGTGAATAATACAAAGACACACTGGTTTCTGTGGTTTTGCCAGCTGTGGCGAAATGCCTGATTTTAAAATGAGTATTTTTTTACTTTTTTTTTCTTTAATATTAGACCTTCTTATCAAAAGGTACCAGATACATAAACAGAGCCAGAAATGAAAGAACTGGCACAAACTATTTGTTGACACCTGGAAATCTATTAAATGGGACACTTTAAATAATGACTACGGCATGCGATAAGCTAGAGCCACCTGGGTTTTATTGGGCTACTCGATGCTTTGATCACAACTTTATTTAAAGAGGTGTCTGTTTACAGCATCAGTGTTCCTTGTCATCACTGTGATTTAGATTTTAATCTGACACAATACAAAGAGGAATTGCAAAAATCAAGACAGTACTCAAATGGGAAACTGGTGTGGGAGAGATGCTAGTTCAGTGTGTCAACCTGGGAACAAAAGCACCTGTTAAACAAGACCTGTAATCTGAAAGAGCAGTAGATGACTTTCAGCAGATCTGGGACACATCATGCCGTGGAGAGAGTGGTAATAACTCAGGCTTGCTGGGAGCAGACAGAGGAGTTTACCTGGAATGGGTCGCTGCCATCTCGGACGTGTGTGTGTTGCTGTGGTGGAGCCATGTCCCTTAGGAGCCAGTGTCACAGGCTGTGGTCCTGGTGCACAGCTCTGCCATGCACTTCTGGTCCAGCCTCAGGTTCCCAGGACAGCCCTTTGTACAATCCAGACACGTTCCTTAAGATTCCCCTTTGCTTTCTCTTCTTGCATTTAAATGGCACTTTAACATGAAAGAAGGAGCACTTGAGTCCAGCCTCTGATCCTGCTTATTCTTGCTAATAAATTAATAAAAGCTGATCCATCTTAATAACTTACATAGGGGAAAGATGTGTCTTTGTTCTTTCCATTGATAAAATTTTGATACAGTTTTGCAGACATGAAATAAAACCATCACTGTATACAAGTCGTAACTTGTGTAGATTATAACTCTTTGAGGCTTTGCTGATGTTTGGTGGCATCCAGGTGTTTGGTTTGGTCATGGATACTTGAGCTTATTATCGAGCCTCGAACAACACTGCTTTTCTTGCTGAGTTATCTCCTACTGAAAATTCCATCTCCCCTGCCTTCCCCCCCTTTTTTAGTAGCCTTTTAGTATGTTACATCTATGTAACAGCTAGTGTTTAATAGTAATGGTAACAGTAGTTTGTAATTGGGCTTGTTTCTGTTGTGTGCTTTTGGTTTCCTCAGTGTAGAGAGGGTGAAGGGACGTTTGATTGAATCTCTATAAAGAAAAATGTTTTTGCCGAAGTTTTTTTTCCTGTGTCCCAGATGGCTGCAATAAGAAGCAGTGGGTTTAACTTGTATTGAGGGTGAGTCACGAGGAGAAACACCATAAGAGTGGTACAATAGGGCAGGTTGAGTGGAAGTCGGGGGAGGTCGTGGAGGATACGTTAGCCAGATGTTTGCTACAAACAATGTATAATGGGAGGAAACGGCTATCAGATGACTTTTAGCTCTGTCTCTATGATTTTGATATCCTATTTATCCTGAATTTGAAAGAGATTTTAAAATTACTGAAACTGTTGTATTTCAACTATTGTAATTTGATCAGTTTGTTTAGTAATATTTTCCATACACCCTCCGATATGTGGAAGTCTCAATTTGTGCAGGGGCTGATGAGAAGGTGGTTTGATTTCACTGGAAATATGTATGGTTATGAAATGGAAACCCAGCATTTGCATGAAAACATCTCGACTGTTGTACTTCAGCTGTCTCACAATAGTAAAAAAAAGAAATAATATTTTAATTATTTGGTATTTTATTTAGATGTATGTGTTATAGTGTCCAGTCCTGGCCTCGTTATCAGGACGGACACAGGGAAATTTGTCCATGCTGGTATCGCAGGTAGAGAAGTGCAAAGGCTGAGTGCTTGAATTTTGTCGTTGTTTATTTATCTTATCAGCACTACAGCTAGCAAGCTACAAAGCGACAGTGCAGGAGAAGAGTAGTAGAACCAGAATAAGAATAATAATAATGGCTCCTTGTCCTTCGAGCCCTTTTTGTACGAAAACCAACATAAGTTATTGTTTATAGATTTAAACCAATGTCCATGTAACAAATCTATTCGTAACGCCAGAAATGCTGTAAAATTTGTCCAATACTTTTTCAGTAGAACATGGACTCATGGGAAAAAGAAAGAAAGAAGGAATTTTAGCTGTGTCATGCCACCATTTTGTGTTTTCTCTCTTATCAGCTTACTATAAAAACAATCCCAAAAACCTTTACCTTTTCACCCTGTGATAATCTATATACCATTTCTATGTCCCAACTCAGACTTCAGTAGATTGTAACATTTCCAGAAGTGTTGGGAGCTTATTGCAGGGCTGTGAATCATAATTAGACCTGTACAAGGGGGTACAAATAATTTCTGAGGGTTTTACAGATGGCTTAAGGTCAGGGGCAGCAGGTGATTTGGGATCAGGTTGAGAGCAGCTCATTTCCTGATCTTCAATATTTGGCCTTATCTCAGGTATATCAGGCAAACAAATATTTTCCACTTTCTGGCCTCCAACATTATAGTTTTTTTCCTTTTTAACATAGAGGAAAGTAGTTGATGTGAACATGGTAAACACAGAGCAATGCCCAGATGTCTTTTCAGATCTGCTACTTCATAAAATGAGAATGGGTAATTTTTGTAGGAAACATGGCAAATTTGGGGGAAATAGGTCAAATCCTCCCAATTTTTAAATGTTTGTTGTTTTTTTTTTTTTCTGTTTCCAAATTGCATACAATAAAGCTTCTATATATATTTTATTAGAAAATCTGTTTTTTAATTTATTTTTTAGCAATTTCAGTGTTGATATTAAAATTCATTAAATATGTGCAAGTAACTGTTTCAGTAGTCCATATTTTCTCATTTAGAACAAGTAATATTTAATAATTAAGCTAAGTTATTTTATAAGTTTTACCACCGACTTCTTTGCATTCAAGGAAGTGCTACAATCTTAGTTGAAATGGTCTGTATTTCCAGGGCATGTGCATGCAGCCTGTCTATAACCTTCTTGCTTATTTCACTTTTCCTTGTTTCAGAAGTTCTCATCATTGTGTCACGATGCTTTTACTCATTTCAAAGCTTAAGTGAACCTCTTTAAACTCAGGTCCACAGGAGATGCTGGACTGACCTCTGTGGACTGAAGTCCTGTCACTCCTCCTGGTGACCAGCTGGTGTGCACTTGGTGCCGCTGTGTGCTCTGGGCTGGGCTGGGGTCCTGCTCCTGCGCTTTACACCAGCAGCAGTTCCAGCCAGATCTGTAGCCAAGCCCTCACTTGTACAGGTGTGAACTGAGAAATGCCTTATGAATGGGGACAGGTGGTCATTGCCTGGGGTTTCTGGATCTAGCCTGTGCATTTAAGAGACTTTCAGCTCTCTCTCATCAATGGGTCTGTTTCTGCCTGGATCAGGTCTCAAATGTGACACTCAATGTTAAAAAGGTAGTGCTGAAAAGAAGCAAATGTTAGTGGTCAATTTTTATATTCAAGTGTCAAAGCATAATATTAATGTACATTCCCAATCCCCATTAATGCATTAAGTTAGCTAAAATAGTGACACAACTTCCACCATAGTTTTAAGTCTTTAAGCCAAATATGTGTGTTTTAAGTTTGGAAACGTATTGATAAAATTATTTGTTTATTGTAAACTTGGTTAAAAATAGTCGTTGTCACTTTTAAGTGTATACTTTTGGATATGCCATTTTTAGGAAAAGCGCTGCTAATGTTCTGGGCCTTCAGCTTAAGGAGACTTTTTTGGTTTTATTTCCTAGTAAGGTACTGGAGATCCTTGGCTCAGGTAAAGGCCTCTCCCTGTGTTTTTGAAAATTACAACTAACGGTTGTAGTTCCTGTTACTACAGCTCTCCAGGTCGCAGGTTGCCGGGAGTATCTGATACCTCTCCCCGAGGCTGGGGCCAACAGTTGTTTTGCAGAAGGTGTGCTGTGGCTGAAGAGCTGTGTCACCCAGTGAAGGAGCTACAGGAGAAAGTGAATAGGCTACATGGTGTTTCAGCAAAGGAGCAAGAGACTGACCAGTTATTTTCAGAGACACTACAGTCTCAAGACAAGTCTTTAACCTCTACTGTAGAGAAAAAAACAAGTGGATTCAGAACTCTGCAGGGTAATTAGTCAAAGGACTGTTAGTCAGGGGTCTGTTCGTGGTGAAGGCTGGAAGCAGGTCACTGCGCACAGCAGGAGGAAGGTTTCTCCTCCTCAGAATTTGACAAGTAGGACTGGCACCTTCTACAGAGGTGTGAGGCTCTGGAACTAGAAGACTGGACAACTGATGAGGTGAATGAAGGTCTTTCTGGAATAGTGGGGCCTCCTAAAGCAACACCGTCTCTACCCTGCATCACGACCTCTTCTGCTAACAGAGGTGGGGTAGTTGCAACAGGAGACTCCCTTCTAAGGGGAACAAAGGACCCAGTATGCAGAGCGGACACCACTCACAGGGAAGTCTGCTGTCCCTGAGGGGCTCGGGTAAGGGCCATTACTGGAAAATTCTCCAGTGTAGTAAGGCCCTCTGATTACTATCCACTTTGGTTGTTCAAGCTAGCCATGATGAAGTAATTGTCTGAGGGCAATCAAAAGAGACTTCAGGCCCTGGGGTGACTGGTAGAAGGATCAGGAGCACAGGTAGTGATTTCCTTGATCCTTCTGGTAACAAGGAATACTATTGATAGGAATAGGCAGATGGAGGTCAATGCATGACTCTGAGGTTGATGTCAATGAAAAAATGTTGGGATTTTTGAGCACAGGATGATCTACTCAACACCCAGTCTAAAACCTGACAAGATGCATCTATCTCAAAGGGGAAAAAGAGCTCTAGCACAGGAGCTAGCAGGGTTCATTGCTAGAGCTTCAACCTAGCTTGGAAGGGAGAAAGGGACTACCACACCCAGGTTTGCCAGTCAGGAGTGATAGGATTGTGGGCCAAAACTTGAGGAAAGGAGTACTAATGGATCCCCAATCTGCTTTACCAGATGTAGGCTCTGGCTACAATCTACCACACCCAAATTATTTCTACACGAATAGATGCAGTGCGAGGAATAAACAAGTGGAGCTTGAAGCTTTGGTCCAGTCCCAGAGATTTGATATTAATGGCCTAAGTGAAACCTGATGGGATGAGTCCTGTGTCTGGAGTGCCCTGTTGGTTGGTTACAGGCTCTTCAGGAGGGACAGGCAGGGCAGAAGAGGCTGGGGATTGTCACTGTGTGTAATAGAAGGGATTGAATGTATGGAGCTCAGAGTTGTCAATGGCATGATTGAGAGTCTCAGGGTGAGAATCAAGGACCCAACAAATAATGCAGATGTCATGGTAGGAGTCTGCTGTAGACCTCCCAGCCAGGACAGTGATGCTCATGAATTCGTTCTTTGAGGAACTGAGGGACACTGCCAAGTCAACTGCCCTTTTCCTTTTGGAAGACTTCAACTTTCCAAAAATTACCTGGGAGCATCACACAGCTGGTACAACCTGCACCAGAAGATTCCTAAAAAGTCTGGATGATAGCTTTATGGAAGAGGTCCTAAGGAAGCTGACTGGGAAAGATTCCCTCTTTCTGCTGCTTGTTGACAGAGTGGATCTCATGAACAAAGTGGAGATTGGTGGCTGTCTTGGCCACGTTGACCACAAAGTGATAAAGTTTAAAGTCTCTGTTGACAGGAAGAAAAGTGCCAGCAAAACCTCAGCTCTGGACATGAGGAGGGCAGACTTCAGGCTGCTCAGGGAATTAGTGAGTAAAGTCCCCTGGGAAAATGTTTTTGCAAGTGCTCGGGTCTATCGTTGCTGATCACTTTTTGAACATCACCTCCTAAGGGGACAGGAGCAGGCAATTCCCAAATGTTGAAAGTCAGGCAGGTGAGGCAGAAGGCCAGCTTGGCTGAGCAGGGATCTTCTCTTGGAAATAAGGCAAAAAAGGAAGGTGCATGCCCAGTGGAGGCACACTGGAAGGAATACAGAGATGCTGCTTGCCACTGCAAGGATGGAATTTGTGCGGCCAAAGCTCAGTTGGAGTTGAATCTGAGCAGAACTGTGGGGCATAATAAAAAGAGATTTTTCAAATCTCTTGGTGGCAAAAGGCATCAAATAGCATCATGCTGTTACAGGAGGAGGATGGTCACCTCACAAACAGGGTCAGAAACAAGGCAGAGATGTTTAATGCATTCTTTGCCTCTGTCTTCAACACGGAGGAGGGGCCAAGGGGTGCCCTGAGCTGGAGGACCATGACTGAGAGAATGATCAACCCCTAGCTGACCCTGAAACTGTGCAGGATTTGCTACTCTAGCTGGATCTCTACAAATCTATGGGACCTGGTGAGATTCATCCAAGAATCCCCAAGGATCTGGCTGATGTCATTGCAGAACCTTTCCTGATTTTTGAGCTGTTTTGGGAATCCAGAGAAGTCCCAG
>VXAC01008011.1:199554-219055 GCA_013399225.1 Rhipidura dahli | reverse complement strand
CTCCCCTCCCTCTAAATAAGAAGATCTAGACAATTTTGAACTCCATATAACAGATATTTCTTTATTATAATTCCCAAAGAAACTTTGCTAATGCAACTGACTGTATAATGTATGCCAATACTAAAAAGAAACTATAATAATCCTTCGGTGTGATCGTTTACCATCAGTCTTTGTCATCATCCTAATTGCACTGAATGATCTCATCTCCTGACAAATGAGCCCAGGTACAAAAAAATGTGTATCTTACATGTTCATTTTCATAAATACTAATCATTCAACATAAGGATGAAAAATGGGCTTGTCAATTTTGAAAGTGCATTGAGAGTAAATATCTGAAAGTAAGAAATAGAGTTGCTGAATGCTGATTTAACAGAGTTGTGTCTCTATCTTCTCTTTTACTCTCAAGTAATAAAAAGAATGGCTGCTGTATTCTATGCTTAGATGTAAGTCTGTTGGGTCATTGTAATGACTAACAGATGCAATGTTAGTAAAGATAAAAAAAAGGGAAAAATAACTTTTCTGAGGAGTTTCTGACTTAGGGTGTACATGCCAAGAAACATTGATAAAATTCCATGATAATAACCGTGTGGCACCATAGTAAAAAGATAAATTCATCATTCTGTAGTGCAAAGGCAGCACACTTTTTTTGCACAGATTGTTCTTTTTCTGTACATTTTCCTGTCATTTTGTCTCTACTGGAAGCATGTGGTAGGTTGACTTTGTACCTTTCTTTCTATTGTGCCAGAATATTTTGGAAATTATAAGTCAATGTATGAACTACAAGTCACTCTATTGACAGCAGGGTTTATCCAAAATTCTTCCAGTGAATCCAGTAAAGCAGTAATTTGGATTTACATTGGTCAAATACCAGTTGCCAGGGTCTTGTCCAGCACGGGTCTTGGAAGCTGGAGGGAAACTGAAGGCAGACAGTGCTCTTTACAATCACTAAGGGTGGTCTCTGATGACCTGGTTCACTCCAGATTTTTTACCAGTCTCTGTCACTGCAAAGGAGGATGGGACAAGTGGTACCACACAGTGAAACTGCCAAGTTTTTGGCAGCTCTGCAAGGTGGCATTTCTTTTCTTTAAGGTCCAACTACACCCCGCAGTCAGTCCCCTTATGTCACATATAGATGGTATGCACCCTCCAAAATCAGTTTTGTACCTGAGGTTACTGGACCAGGCCAGGATCAGCTCACTGTGTTAACACTTAATTGATCACAGAATGGCTAATGCTGGAAGAGTAGTCTGGAGTCCATTTGATTCAGCTCTGGAATTGCTGAAGGCCACACTTGCTTATAAAGTCTGAGGCAAAAAAGGTGTTCATTACTGCTGCCTCTTCATATTCTGTGTCAGCAGACTTCCTGCTAGGTGCCTACATTTCCTCTAATAGTCTCATTCCCATTTATTAATTTAGAGAAGAAGCCAGCATCTTTGGCATCCCTTACCAGTATCAGTTCCAGGCAGGTTTAGGTTTCTCTAGGTACACATTCTTAACCATGCTCAGAGAGTGTCCCTATGATCCTTCCAGATTCTTTGTCCTTGCTTTGACCTTCTTTCTTTTTCTTTCTTTGTGTATGAGTTTTCTTAGGAGATATTTGTTCATCCTTGTACTGACAGTTTAATCTTATTTACTTCTCACTGGGATAGATGACCCTTGATAAAAGCCTTATAAATACTTCTGTTAAATTCTGCAACCAGCTTTCAAAGCACAACCAGAAGTTTCTTGCTTGTGAGTACCAGGTACAGCAAAGCACATCTCCTTGTTGGATCCTCTGTCATTTCCACCAGGAAATGCTCTCCAGGAAACTTCTGGATTGTTTGTGCTCTGCTCTGCTGCTCCTCCATCAAATAATAGGGTGGATGAAGTGCTCCAGGAGAACCAGGGCCTGTGAACAAGAAGCTATGTCTAGCTGCATATAGAAGTAATAATCTGCTCATTCGTCCTGATCAGAGTCTATAGTAGACACCCTGACTACATTGTCATCCATACTTGTCCATTTGTGAATTCTTATCCTCTCAGTTGGTTCTTTACCAAAGTCACAGAAGTCCATGTATTCCAGCTTTTCTCACATAAAGCAAAACTTCCCATCCTGTCCTTCCTAAAGAGCCTTAATCTCTCCATCACGGTGCTTCCGCCCCAGCTATGTCACCACATCTCTGTGATCTCAGGAAGACTGCAGCTCTGCACCTGCATCAGATCTCTAATTCCTTGTATTTATTCCCCATGCTGTGTGCATTAGTGTGCAGACAGTTCAAAGAGACACTCCAGCATGCTGAATTCCCAAAACCATCCTGGTTTATGTTTGGGTTTGTCATATTTAATGTTTGGGTTTGTGAGAAACTGGAGTGTTAATGATTAATGATTAGAAACATTCTGTCAGCTGGCAGGGTGCTTTGTTTGCAAACCTAGGGGGAGGACAAGAGATTTTTGTGCTGGGTGTTGAGCCAGATAAGGGAAAAGACTAGCAAGAAGCAGACCCTGCAGAGGTGGGATAGTGCTTTTATAATACATTTCCTCCCTTCGATGACTTGGCTTAGTTGTAAAACTTCCCCTTGCCTCCCTCTGCCCACCCAGGGAAGGTGTTGGCAGATTCACATTTTTTATTCACATTCACAAGTGGGCCTGAAGTATTCATCCATTCTGACGGGGCTCAATCATGCTGAAGTGAGAGGCAGCAGCTGTGTCTTGGCATCATAAACCATCACATGCCCCTGAAGCACTGCCTTCACTCATTTCTGGGACCTTCCTCCTGAGGACTATGCAAAATTCTGTGTATTGCAACAGACAGCATAAAGCTCCACTCCCAGGAGAGGTACCTGCATGTTTCTACCTAAACTTAAATGTGTCTTAACCAAATGAACTTTGTGTTTTGTGGGCTTTACTCATTTACTCACCCTCTGATGGATCAAGACTGTGACCATCACTTTGGCCAAGAGACAACTAAATGGCAACAATGAAGTCTTGATGCTGCACCCACAGGTGGTGATGCCTTTCTATTCTTATCCTTTCTTTCTCTTTCTTCCTTTTCCTTAAATATTTTATTGCTATATTACCATAGATAATAATATCCAAAATACCTACATAGCAACTTTCCATTACAACCAAATTGTTCTAAAATAAACACTACATATGTATTTAAAAACACTGATCATTCAGTGTCTTTTCACTCTAATCCACCCTAAGGGATCTATTAATAAGAATGTTGGTTACCCTCACTTTTGGGATGGGTCAAAACTGGGTTTTGTGATTTTTTTTCTCTGCATAATGGTAGCTGCTAGCCACTTACATGGAAATAGTTCAGGTTACCTTCTAGGCCCAATTTAGTTGATTTTGTGCTTGCTTTCATTCAGATTTTTCTAGCTTCTTGTCAATCCTGTACATCCCTTCATCAGGAGGCTGCTGCTAATTCTCCCCCCACCCTCATTCCCTCTTCAAAACCCATGACACCAGATCAGTCATCCTGCTGAAAAGATGCCTTTGCTCCATTTACTGAGCTGGGTCCTATCTCTCCAAAGATGTTTATGGTCAAGCAGCATCTCACAGGCATGGAAACCAAAACCCTGTTTCTCTGCAACCAATTGATGGTATGCAGTATCAGTGCCTTCTTCTTACTTACCCTTTTCCCTCAGCATTAGGAGCTAGGAAACACTGCTTGGGCCCTTGTATCTATTAATATTGTCCAGATTGCTCCTGGCAGTATCCTTGGTGTCACCTGAAAGCACAGCGGAGTGTAGTTGTCAATGGATCAGGCAGGCCTTGACAGTCTCCACAACACCCTTGGTAAGGGCCCCAGAAAGCAGCAGGCCAGTGCTTTTGTTTACTGCCACAGAGTACTGTTGATTTGTGCAGAAAAAGTAACCAGATTTCAGCTTTGGGTGAAATGATTACTAGGTAGCTCATCAATCAGTGTGAGAGTTTAAAAGGCACTGCAGTGTGATAAATATCAGTGCCCTGTAACCTTGGCTTTCAATCAAGACAGTAGAAGTAGGAAGAGAGTGCAACTTCCTCAGAAAGATATGTTATACTATATTGCAAAATATTGTAATACAGAGCAAATAATAAAAACTATTTTTCTTATTGCCATGCCTTCAAAAATTCCCATCAATCTTTTTACAGCAGATCTCTTTTCTAGGTTATCTATTTGACTTCTCAACACATTACCATCTTTAGTATTCTCAGTTAGAATAATACTCCATACACCAATCAATTTGCAATCACATTTAAGGTTTTTTTTGTCATAGTGACCCAGTTTTTTTCTGATGACTTCAGAATAAACTTAGTAGTGATGGCTTAAAAGTGACTTTCTTATTAGCCAGGAAAATATGAAAGACGTTTAAAGACACAGAGGAACTGCAAGCCCCATAACATTTGGGAGGCATATTGCTTCAAGGGTTGCACAAAGGTTTGTAGAGATCCTTGCTTTGCTGAGCATTGAACATGTCTTGTCCTCAGGTCTGCCCATGAAGACAATTTTGGTACAGAAATGAATTCATTGGAGTCTGGAATGAGATCCATCATTCCTTGACCTTGCGAGGTTAGACCTAATGCCTAATTGCTTATAAATGGAAAATAACTTTGGGGAATATATTAGTTTTCTGGCCCTGTTAGAGAAGTACATTAATAAAAACAATTGTGGACAGAGTTTTTAAGGGTTCTGTCTGCAGCTGGACAGATTTACTGATTTCTACTTTTCAGATCTCTTATTGTTTGATGATTATTGTTTGTCAATAATCCTTTATTGACAATGCTAACTTAAATGAGTAAAAAGACTGAATCCTTTCTAACTGCACAATATCATTAGCTCATGTATATTTAAAAGAAGGATAAGTGTTAAAGAAATGGGAAGAAAAGAATGTATAGAGTTAAAGATTATTGTGCTTATTTTAACTTACTATCATCTTGCCTAAAAATTAAGTAAAATAGTGTTTGAATTCTCTATTTCATTACACAGTAACTTTTATGAACTTTATTTTTCATGTTTTTCTAGCACTGTCCATGCCTAATCATTTGCTGAAATGGAAGAATGATACTCATTTTTGTTCCTTGCCTTCAAATATGGGTTCTCCCATTACCTTCAATTAGTAGCCTACTTTTTTTAGTTAGTACTTTCTGAAAATCATGACGCACAAAGAATGCCAGACTCCATAAATTTTTGTTAGTTCAATCTGCACCTCTGTAGTAGCTTTTCACAGTAAGATATTTGTATTTCTAAGTAAGAGGACGGCCGGCTGTAGAGACGAGGCAGTGATGCTCATCTTTATGTGCTTGATTGCAGGGTCCTGAAATGGTAGCCTGAGGGCTCACAGGTGTTTTCTAGAAAGGGTATGGATATGCTCTTCTTTCTATATGCTTTAATGATCTTTATGAAATCAAACCTGTATTAAGGCAACAGGAATGACTTTATGAAAGGCAGAGTTTTAGTCCCTCATCATCTACAGTAACGTGCAAAAGGTTCATTTTCACAGAGAAATGGGTATGTGTAATATCCGGCTTAAACAGCAAAAACATTACAAGGTCTTGTAACTTTTATGAATACACTCTTTTTTTTCTGTGAAGTATTTGAGAGGGAAAATTAATCCACCTGTATTTCATGCTAACATCTCCATGTGACTTGCAGTGCTGATGCTTGCACATCACTAATGCCAAAAGAACAGAATAGGAAATAGAAACATAAAGTTTTGCTTTGCTGACTACTTGTGAAACCTAGGGCAATTATTGCTGTAAATTTTGCTTTGAGATTGCAGCAGCTGTGAGGAACAGCTCAGTTTGGGGCTAATTCTGAAATGTGACTGATGCTTGTAAATCTCTTGGTGCACAGCAAGTGCCATTTAAGGTTCAAGCCCTTGCTCATGGCCAGCATCTCAAATGATGCAAGAGACAAATGTATAGCTTTTAAAGATGGAGGATGGCAGATGTAGATTCATTTAACAGAGGAATTTGTCTTAGAAACACAGTGAGGGACAGGACCTGGGGTAATGAACTTGTTTATGAATTAAAATAAACTTATTGAATAAATTGCTCTGAAATTTCAGAGTGAAGCTGAGCTTAATGAATTTTTATTGCATATTGGAAAGAAATAATTGAAGGAATTACTTTTGATGTCTGGCAAAGAAGCTTGTTCCTAATAATTTATTTTTATGGCAAATAAGAATGAAATCAGTGGCTTGTATTTGTCTTTTGGCGGGGTTAAGAGTAGAATTGATTGTCTTGTTTTCAGGACCTTAAACATTGTGGAAAGGAAATAAATTGTCAGAGAAATTACTTTTGTCTCTAATTGATTCTAAATAACATTTTAGCATGGAGTAAAAATTCTGTAATTAAAATTACTGCTTTGGACTTTTTGGTAGAACATTAGTTTGCAGAATATTAATCTGTACTTTTACTGATTTTTCACTGATTTTTAGGTGAATCAGGTGATAGGGCTTTGATTTTAAAAACTTTTTTTGATTAAACCCTATTTACAGTGGTATTTGTGCTGACAATACTGTTATTCTCTACTGTTTTTTATCAAAACCAGTGGATTTGTATGACCATTTTTAATCTGAGATATCAAAAATCTCCACTTGAGTAAACTTGTTCCTTTACTTTTACATATATTTGCCTTTCAAGGCACAGGAATCATATCCCCCACATATAACAAGTGATCTGTTATGGAAGAAACACTCTCTGTGGATAAAACCACCAAAATCTTCATTCATCTAAATTACCAGTTTGAAGTGAGGTCTTTTCTCCCTGTCTCAGGACTTCCTAATAATGAAAAGGTATACAGTAGCCTTTCTGCAGAGAAGAAGGATTCCTAGGTGTGGGGGACTGGGTGCAAACATGATTTGTCTCAAACATTCTGACTGTGGTAAGGGGAAAGTTTTTAATAGAAGAGAGGGTCCCACAGAGCTGGGGATGTACTGCTCTGGGCCACCTTCCTTTGCCTCCTTGATAGGGTGCCCAGTCCCCACTAATTCCTCCCTTAACTCACTTCCTGAAGGAGGCTCCAGAAATGTTGATGGCATGTACACAAAAAAATGGTGCAAAATAAGAGGCATACACCAGGTTAATTATAAAAGGAAGTGCGTCAGTCTCCCTTTCTTTCTTTTTCCTATTTCTGTTTTCCTTTGTCTCACTTCCCTGGCTCTGAACCATCCACTCAGCAGTACCAATGTGGGATCTAAGAACTGATAATTTTATTTTTTTTTAGCTCTCTTTGTCTCTTTTCTGCCTTTATTTCTCTGCTCCCTTGCTGTGTCTGGGCAAGGCGTGGCCCATACTCTATACTGAAGTTTCTTGCGTTCTTTCAAAGGTCTGTATCATTATTATGAAAACAGTTTTAGGGCAATATTCAAGACAGAGAAGCAACCCAGGATGAACCAAAACCAAAACCAAAACCAAAGCCAAAGCCAAAACCAAAACCAAAACCAAAGCCAAAACCAGAACCAAAAGCAAAACTAAAAAAAAAGGCAAGATAACTTCCTCTGACACTCTGCAATCAATTTTCTCAACCCTGTGAGTGTTTGGCTTCTCATTATCATAATCCTCATCCCTTATGGGTAGAAAACAAATTAAACAAAATATCTTAATCCAATTAACAGTGCAATGAAAAGGAAACTTATCCAACATGTGCAATGATCACACTTGAAAATTGAAAATTAGGTTTCATAACTATATTATCTATTAAGAGAGTAAGGAAAACTGGAAATTATGTTCTTGTGTGTACTTTTAATTAAGGCATATAGCAGCATTAGAAGACTATGAGTTTTAATTGGTATAAACTCTTATAAGAAGGTAAGATTCAAATGTTTTGTTGAAAGCAAAGGTTGGAAAAAACAGACTTTAGAGCTTTCAGTTATCAAGTATTTGCTGACCACTTTCTATCTCTCACTTATTATTAGCATACAAATATGGGCAAAGGCCAATACCTTACTACTAATTCTTAGCCTGAGGTTCCCATGTGCAGCAAACATACATCGGTTCTTAATCACCTATGCTGAAACTAAAGCTTCAGTGTAGTATTTGGGGTGTGAAATCACATTGCTTTTGAAAAAGATCAGAGGATTAATTTAATTGCTTTATGTTATGGTTGATGTGGAACGTTTTAGGATTCAGGGATATTGCTAGAAGCTAAATTTATATTCTGGGTTTCTTGTGGTTCTCCTGCTTCCTTCTTTGCTTCTGTACCATATCATGCTGTAGAATACAATTATACTATTTCTCTATACTCAATTTTTGTTTGTTTGTTTGTTTCAGGTTTTTTGGGTTTTTTTTGATAATTGCATTTGGCTATTTCTGGCTTTGGCAATATTTAAAGTTAAGTATCTCATTACTTTTCTAAGTTTCACAATATTTCTTGTGTGAATTTAGTTATTGATTTGTTATATTTTCATTTTCTGTTACATTTGTGGGTTAAAAATGAGTGTCAAAACCCCTCAAATCCAATAAACTGTTACTCAAGAAAGTTTAAAACTATCTTATCAAAGTACTTCTCAGCATGAATTTGACACATTTCTGAAACTTGAAGGAAAAAACATAATTTGAAACTTAAGGCCAGATCACCTCTATACATTTAACAATATACATATTTTTGGTTTTGCAGAAGATCCCACCCTGTCTCCACAGACAAGGGAGAATCATGCATGTCTAGCACACAGGAGGCTGAGAAAGTTTGTCATATATCGAGTATATTTTAAGATTAAGGCCCACCTTATTCTTTTTCATTTGATGTGACCTGCAATACACTCATAAAGTTGGGGGAAAAGTATTCTTAAAGTCAAATTCTGAAAAACAAATTATCACTCTATAGAGGAAGGGTCTGAGGAAGGGGACCCAAAACAACCATCAAGTCCAACTCTTAATGGATAGCCTATACAAGAATTGGACCCACAACCTTGGCATTGTTATTATCACCATGCTCTAACCAACTGAGCTAATCTCAGTATATATACATTCAATATCACAATTTCTCTGACTGCGAGGTGTTTGGCAACGGAGTAGGCAGAAGGCCTCCTCTGCCTTTATACCAGCAGATTTCTTCTGCATACATCACATTCGCAGGCCTATGAATGCAGATTTATTGTTTCAGTGAGCAGCATATCTACAGGTATTGATAAAGACCACAGATTCCTACACAAAAGAGGGTTTGGTTGTTTTTTACTTTCTAAATTTATTCTGTAAGAACTAATGAAGGCTACTGGGATTTCTATAGTGGAATAGAGATCTTTATACTTTCTAGTGAATATTTGTATAAGGGTAAAAAATAAGACATCAATAAGCTTCTTGGTAGCAAGTCCTCAGAGTAAACTTTGTAATTCTGTGTATATTAGTCTGTCAAAATGCCTTTAGTTGTGTGATGAACTTTGGAATTTTCAATTTATTCACAAAAATTTAGCCACTGGAATTATCTGTACAGGACAAGGACTTACAGTTTAATCAAAGAGGAACAGATTAAGGAGTTTTCCTGGATGCTTATATGTCTGGTTGTGTCTTTTTTGCTTCACGTACGTGAAGAATGATTTGTCCTTTGGAGCAGATTCTCATTTTTGCGTAACAAACTTCCCCTCAAACTTCATGCAGCACAGCAGCTGAATCAAAGAATTCTGATTGTTCCTCCTGACTGATTTTCTGCTCAGTAAATCAGTTCAGGTTTACTAAATGTGTCTTTTTACAAATTGCACCTGGATTAGTATAATTTGATATAGGTGGGAAAGGGTGGAATGTGATAATCCAATATGAAATAACTTTTAAGAGAGAATTTTATAAGTGAGGTTTAAAAACAATACAGAGATACACCTTCAACAGTCACTATGGGAAATCTTGTGGGAAGCAATAATCACCGTATTGTAAATGAGATTTGGGTGAGACCAAACTGAACATTTTCCACTTGTGTATGATTCCACATTCTTAAATTCTTTTAATTAAAGAAGCTGCTGAGTCTGAAATAGATGACATAAAAAATTTAGATAGAAATCTATCTAGGATGACAGCTTTACCAACTAATTATTTCTCCTGTTCTTACCTTTTTGAAATCACTAGGCTATTGTTAAGTTAACATGGAAAATTCTGAATACTTAAGCACATTTTTTCACATTTATTTACTGTTAGCTTGGTGAGGGCTATATGGAGATTTGCATGAGAGGAACAGAATCTTCTTCAGCTTACTCCTCACTCAATACAGTATGCTCAAGGTCTTTCAACAGCAAAAAAAAAAAAAAAACCAGCATAAATATTTCTTTGCCTCCTTTTATGTGGGGTTCAAGTTGACTATGTATTAGGTGTTGCTGTTTTATCACTGAAAAAAATAGTGTAACTTCAGCACTTGAACTGTTTCATTTGCATAAAATGAACATGTTCTTGTCATATTTTTTCATCCTCTGGTGAAGAAACACTTTATGGCACTGTATCAGATTTTTAATTGATATTTAGGTTAAGACTAAGAAAATTACTTTTCTTCAACAGATTCCAGTAACTCTATTGTTTTTATTGCTCTCATTAAACTGACTGACTCAGTGAAAAGGTGTCAGATATTCTACAAAGATAGCATACTTCTGAAGAGTATCTTTTAAGAGAAACAGAAGAGTCAAAGAGATTCAGGATCTTCTGTGCTTTTACAGGCAATTTTGTTGTTGATTTGGAATAAAAATTGTATTTTTAAGTAGGTGATTCATATTCAGTTATTTGTTTGCTACTGAGTTTAAATAAGTTTACTTCCTCCTTGGTTCTTGTGTCTCTGCTACATTTGTTATAACTGGAAAAAATAACAATAATAAAGAAGCCAAGCTCCTATAATCTCTTCCCTGGGCACAGAGTTTCCTGTCATTTTTCTACTAAACTTCATTTGCCATTATTCCAATTAGAACTTCATTTTTCCTGAGAAGAGGCATCCTGACTGAAGACTTTGTAAAGTTAAGACATGAGTAAGGTACAGTATTACCCATAACTTCTGAAACAGAAGTTTACATCCTTTACATTAAAAGGGAAACAACTATTATTGCATTCATTATTTAGTAATAATCAAGTGAATATCTATAATTGGAGGAGTTGAATTCCAGAGTTTCCTGCAAAATGTAAAAAATCTTAGATATAGGTGCAAGGTACCTGACTTGACATGCATTTTTTATATTATTGAGCTTCATTGCATTAACCCAGCTCAGTTCTGTCACCCTTATCAATCTAGTACCAGTCCTTCATTTTCTTTTGTTCAAATGCTGCTTTTCCAGGTAACAACATATCAACTTCTTTACTGCAGTCCAGTTAGACATATTTACTGAATTCCCTAATTTTGGAAAAAGGTTATAAAATAAAAGTTATCAGTGCCCATTTATCGCAGATTCCTACCTGCCTTTTTTTTTGTTCTTTCTTCTTCCTCTCACTGACTTCATTTTAAAAAAAAAAATATTTTGTCTTTCAAAGCTGGTTTTAAGCCTTATAACCTATAATATTAACCTAATGCTTTGTACTTGACATTATCTTTCTCCTTCTCTTGCATAAACTTTAAAGTTCTTGAGTCATATGCAGTTTTGACAGATCTTCTAGGAAAGTACATTATTAATTGCAGAACATAATGGGTTGGTTGTTTCAGAGACGTTGGAAGAAAATAGCTTCTTTGTACTGAGTTAATTTTAATACATAAAACTGGACTGCAATTTATTTTGCTGCTGTCTGAAACCTATTAGCTTCCTGGTATTTACTTTTATAGTATGTTTATTTTCCCTTCTGAAAAAACCCACAAACCCACACACTGTCTAAACAAGAGTGGCATATCTTACTCTTTCTTGGTTTAGAACTATGTATTGATTATCTATAATCTTTGCTCTGACCTTATGTACGACCATCTGGCCACTAATGGTACTGTTCTTTCACAAGTGTGGAGAATACCTGCCTGTTGTAAACCTGTTAAATTCTAACTTGGGACTTTCGTATATATTTTCTTCCATCTTCTAAGGGCATGGAAATTGAATTTTCACCTTACACCTAAATGCTAAGACCTAACACTAAATCTCTTATGACCTGATTATGTGATGGTAGAGGTGGATGATATAGATGAAAAGACAACAGATCTTTTTTAAGATCAATTTTAAACAAAATTGACAGATGGACTGAGGTCTCCTAAATCTGTATTTGTTCTTCATGTAGAAGCTGCCAACATAAAGCTAGTATTTGTACTTTGACTGAATGAAATGCACTTTCAAATACTGAAATATTCAAACCCACAGATCACAGAAACACAGAATATACTGAGTTGGAAGGGATCCACAAGAATCAAGTCTAACACCTAGGCCTGCACAGCACCATCCCCTAGAATCACACCACATGCCTGAAAACATTGTCCAAATGCTTCTTGAAATCAGTCAAGCTGGTGCTGTGGCCACCTCTATGGGGAGCCTGATGTTGCAAATTAACCGTAGACAATTGCTGATATAAATGTAGAAGTTTCCTTTGCAGCTGTATGTAAGAGACTGGAAAGATTGATTGTCTTGAGACATTTTGAGATGCAGGTGTGTGGAGAAGAGGGAGGTCGGCTCTTGCCATGGTGAGGCATTGCAGTGCCCCACATGCCAGCCCAGAGCCTGTATCCCAGCCTGGCAGTGGTGCTGGTCATTGGCACACTGGAGGCAATGGCCCATCCTGGAGCCCCTAACCCAGCTCCTGAGAGGCCAAAAGACTGGAAGTCCCACTTGGTGGAAGGGCCTGGGAAGGCCAAGGGGTATTTAAGGCTGAACACAAGGCCGTCACGTTGTCTGGACCCTACCTGTTCTCAGAGTTTCTGTCACTGTTGGAAACCAGGAGTTAGTAGCTATATGTGTCCTTTTCTGTCTTTTTCTGTCTTTTTCTCTTCTAATTCCTTCTTCTTGGAATTCTTGAGTAATTGGAAATCAAATGGGCTTAAAGTTTCCTAAGTTGAATGGGCCAAGCTAATGCTTTGGGAAGCATTTCATGTTGATTGACTGTTGCGCTAAACCTTTTGCCAAAGTTCTCTGATTTTTTAAAGTTGCCAGTAAAATCTCCTTTTGTTGTTTTGACCTCTTGAGGATATCTTGTTGGTGTTTCTCCTGTTCATCCAGCTCAGAGTACATGAACAACCATTAGCCCACCTTGCTGAGGGAGTTTGGGGCCTTACAGTGTGCATGGTATAAGAATTCAGTCTGGAATGACCTCTTTTCTTAAATTTGAATGGAATGGCAGAATGGAAAGGACCTAGCAATTAAAATCACCAGATATTAAATAATATTCCTTTGCCTATCATTACAACTTTCTTGTTTGTTTATGTGATTCTTGGAATGGGTGGTCAGTTGGTACCACCAAAATAATGCTTTAAATGTGTGGAAGATTCAGCTACATACTCATACTATTCTTTGTTCATCATAAACAAGGCTTCGAAATAAGTTGCATTTGGATCCTTAATATTTAATATTTCATAAATATTTCATGTTTTAAGAAAAATCAATCATATAACTTGTAAAACTAACACCAGAAATACAGTAATTTTTTTCCAGAGAGCTCATTAATATAATGCATGCTTCTGGAGCAAGTATGCATTATTTTGTACCTATTGAAATATTATTTTGAATTAGTATAAGAAAATTGGTTCTCTTGCATTCATTAATTTGTTATAATTGACCTGATAATATTTGTTTTCTCTAATGTACTTTCTTTATTTTCAATTACTGTGTGATACGGAGTTTTTTAATTATAGCATAGTTTATAGAACACATATATTACGTTATAGGAAAGATACATTAATATTCTTGTGAAATCAGGGAAACTAAGACCCTCCAATCTGACTTGACTTTGAAGAAGAGAAACTGAATCCAGATTAACCTGGGTTAAAAAAATGCACCTTCATAATTTTATACGTAGAAATCTCTGACTAATTTGCACATTTGAATTATCTTGTATGTTTGCAAATGAGGTAATTGTACATGTAGGTTGCTAGTTAGATACCTTGTTAGCTGTTGGAAGTGTACATCACGATTGAGAGTAGGTCCTAAGTGTGTGCTTTTGAACACCAGAACTGTGAATTCCCAAGAAAAAATTTCAGAGGGTGCTTTCTTGACTACACAATTTTTTAAACTTATTTTAAAGCAAGAGGCAGGGGACTCTGTCTAGCTGTATCATTCTGCTCCTTATGTTTGCACAGGATAAATAGATTTTATGTGGAAAAGCTTTTAGAAGAAAACTACTACAAAATAGGATCTCATGTGTTCATCAAACACTCAAAAGTAAAATTACTGTGTTTAAGTTTTGAATACTATTTTTTGCCTATAAAAAGTACAAGTTTGTGTGGTATTCTTCACCACAGTATAATTGCACAATTTGTGCTCCAAGATATTATTGTCTAGACGTTTATTGCTGAAGAAATTGAGTCTTGTTGGGTTTTTGATTATTGTTTTTGGCATGCCCCTGTGTATTCCTGGAGACAGCATTTGCTGTGCATCCAGATAATAAATATGAAAACAGTGTGAGAACATGTTGCCCTTTGCACATTTTTTGTGTGCTTGAGGTATCTAGCAATAAAAAGAAAATTGTTAACATGTCATTATATAGTGGTATCAGGCAGTTTGGGTGTTAACAGAAAAATTCAATGCAGGCTGTCTATGGACTGACTGTATTACTTCAGGCTCTAGAGACTTTACTGGGAACAATAGGGATCACAGAAACTAATTTTTAAGTAGTCTGATCTTGGTCAAATGGACCCTAAAGGATTTTCTGAGGGATTGAAATAGTGTCTAACAATATGATTGATTTAATAATTTCATTTGAGAATATATGCAACTTATTTCCATCTTTTTAATGTTAGGAGAATTGTATATGAAACACATAAAGAAAAGTACATTCCTTTAAATTTTGTCAGTGAATCTAACTCAGTACAGTTAGCAGAAGACCTGTATTCAGAGATGCTATAGGCTTGACATTAGAAAAAAATGCATAACAAAAAATTAGTAAAACCCACATATATTCAAATCCATAGCAGGAAAAACGCCCAAACACTGCAATATGAATTTTATGTTTCTTTTTGTCTTTGAAAAGTTTATGGCTTTTTCTGCCATCAAATTCATGTAATCAGTTCAGAAGTCTCTGAGGAGCTATAGAATTCTTGTTATATCATGTCCAGTAACTGAACTCACTGCAATTAAGCAAGTATGATACGTTATTTGGGATAAAAGAAGTGGAGAATTGATAGGAACCTTGAGGGAACATGTTATCTGTCTTTCTGGTCTTAAGTAGTATTAAGTATACTTGGATCATCCCTGTTACTGTTAATTATTTTGTAATTAAAAAACTTCCAGTAAAGATTTTATAACCTTTGCAGGGCAGCCTTTACCCTTTTTGCTGTAATTGCAGAAGCCTTTAATTTTTCACCTGTGATTCCCACAAGACAGCAATTTTTCCACTTTCACTACAGAAAACCTTAGTGTTTGTTGTATTAAAGCAGACTATATAGATGCAGTGTTTCCTCAGGATGCAACACATTTTTTCTTCTATAAATTTTCTTAAATCTTTAACTGCTACACCCAAAACTGAGGGCGTACTCCAAATGATAGCTATCCTAGAATAAGGAGATCAGAGCAGCTGTCATTAGTGTCATGTATAACATTCTTTTTGCTATATCCCACATTGATAGCTACCTGACATGATGATAAGGAGCAGCACTGCACTTTTGACTCACAGTCTATTTTATCTACTCAGCATCTGGTTCCTTTTAGCAGGATTCCAGCCCAATCTGTAATTGCTCATTTTCCATTCTTGCATTTTCATCACCTTTCTAAATGTAGTTCTATGCATTTTTCTTCACTGAATTTCATCTGACTGATTTTATGCTAGAACTAAAATTTGCAAATTATTTTTAGTTACAGACTTATGTTCTAAGGTATGTAGAATGCATTCCAAGTCAGTATTATTACTGAAAGTCAGTATAATTACTGATTTTTTTAACTGCACTTTCTATTCATTTTAGTTATATAAAAAAAGTAATGTTTCCCCCTAACAAATGCAGTAGACCTCTCATTAAGAGAGCTGTTTAGCATGATTCTTTCTTGTCCTGATTAGTTCGCATTTGCTGTGTTTTTTGTAACTTCAGTAATTTTCTATTTGCATATAATTTGCTTGTAAACATTTATTCTAGCATTATCCTGGGGACTGAAATATGGGATGACTGGTTTCCCTTCTTAAATATTAATATATTCCCTGTCTGTTTCTCTCCACTTAGACTTTGGTGATGTTAATTCAGAAAATGAATTATTTAGTTTCTTAAGTATGCTTCCTATACACATACACAGACACAGTCACACACACACACATATATTTTTTAAAAGGAATACAAGTGCTTATCTTTGATTTTAAAATTGAAAAGTTTTTCATAAATATAATTTTTCAAAATAAGTAGTCTAAAGTGATATATTCAGTCATTAACAGAACTATCTCATTAACATAGAGATTTCCCTCTTCTTTTTATAGTTTCTTATCAGTCATTCTTGAGTATGTGAGAATGTGGTGGATGCTTGACATACAAGGTCAGGGGTTAAATTTTGCTGGGAAAAATTAAGAATGCAATTAATAAACAGAACTTAAGGCCTGTGTTACATAAACTGTTGGTAATAGCTGATAAAAATCCCAGAATGAAGACTTTCACACCAGAAAGAAGGTTGAGCTACCCTGCCACCCTGTATCTTGGTGCTTTTAGATGCTAGGATTCATCTTGTTCCTTACTTGATTTTGCTTTATTTTCTTTAGGTTTTTTGTTGGTTTGATGGGGTTTTTTGGTTGTTTTAGGGGTTTCTTGGTTTGTTGTTTTTGTTGTGATTGTTATTTTTGTTTTTGTTTTTCGCTTTTTTATTGTTGCTTTGGTTTGGTTTTTTGTTGTTGCTATTGTTTGGTAGGTTGCCTTTTTGTATTTTTTGTGTGTTTTGTTGTTGTTTTTTATTGGGGTTTTTTTTGGTGGGTTTTTTGTGGGTTTTGTTTTTTAGTTTTCAATTTGGTTTGGTATAGTTTGGTTGGGTTGGGGTTTTTGGTTGGTTGGTTGGTTTTAAGTTTTTCCTTTCTTTTTATACTATCTTTAGTGTTGTTTTTGAGTTGCTGAGAAAGCTGAGTAAGATTCTTCCCCTTGCCAATGAACTAGTTGCAAGCCACTCAATTTCAAATTTCTATTAAAATCCACCAGACCGTAGGAGTCTGTCCTTAGACAGTGCACTGTAAAGTACAACTCTGTATTGACTGACTGGCTCTCAGCTGAGATGAGACTTTCTGGGAGCCTAATTGTACCTACATGGATACATTTTCCTCTGTCAGCACTGTGCATTATACCCTGTTTCACTAAAATAGTGTGTGGCAGGACTTGCTCTCATCATGAAGAGCTCCTGTGTTTTTACTTCAGAACGGGCCCTTTCCTCTTCTTCTGCTCGAAAGGAGCCTTCCAGAGAGTATCTTCCTTCTGCAAGTACTGCACACTTCTCTTTTGGTAGCGAAACTGTAGATAGTGTGTTCAAATTGAATTCAGGTCCAGGTCTGGCATTAAACCCACCCTTCAAGAAAATCTTATTCCACCGTTTAGTGGGTTGCCTAACACTCAATAAACTTCAATCTCTTTAATTTGCTTTAATAACAAACTGAGTCATTCTGTGACTAGAGAGGCAGCTAACTGCCAAGGGCAATAATCATCCCAAGAGCACATCTTAGGGTGTGAAATTGTAGGCAGCCAAATTTATAGTTCATGCTAAGCAAACTTTTTGAATGCAGCAGCCGTTCTAGCTGGCTCCCACTGCCCTGTCAGCTAATTAGCAGTGAGAAGAATGAAACAGAATTAGCAGATGGAGCTGTTGTTAAGTTCCTCTTAGATGAAGCTCCTCTTTTTAGAACTTACACCAGCCATTACCTGTGCATTGCAGCTATCCCTGGAATGTGGCTGCATTGATGAATAGCTGCTGGATGTGCAACATTCAGTTCCCGTGGCGTCTGGCATGGTGAAACTTGCATTTGGCTGGCAACAGGGAACAAAGAGAACAAATTGGCGATGACTCTAGAAATAAGACAGCTTCTCTAGGCATGCAGCACTCCCTTGAGATAAAATACAATTTTTCTAGTGTCCCAACATCTGCTTGCAAAAGGAAATAGGTTCTGATCTAGGGACAGTTTATTTCCTTCCTTTTTTAAATGAACTCATCATCTCATTACAAAGCAAGCTGAGGGCTTATCGGTGCTGCCAAAATGTAATGAATGACTGACTCAGCTGGGGAAATGTTTCTGTGGTTGAAACTGAAATAAGAAAATAACATGAAAGTCATTCCCTTCTACCTTGTAAATCTCTAGTGGGCTCAGCACATATGGTATTCAATTGCCTATTTGGTGGAGGCAATGGACTGGGCAAGGATCTTCTCTAGGTCATCTACATCCAAGTGGTTATTCTGAGAAAATGAAGAATAAAAGAGTATTTCTTGTGGATTATACTATTGGTAAACTCTGTTCTAAGAATTCTTTCCTGTTATATTTCAATTATGTACTATATTCTAATTGTATATAATATTTGAATTACAGATAATATTTTCCAATTACATATATATTTTGCATTCTATTTTTCTAATTTATCAATAACTTTTGTTTAATTTAAATAATTAATTCTTTCAGCACTTACATGTTTAAGAAAATACAAGCACTATTTGACTGTTTCAGGATGCAATCTGAAGTATTTGCTTATATTAGACTCTAGAAAAATTACTTCTATTGACAGAACGATATCTCTGCTGCTTTCATTTGCATCTAAAAATTACAAGTACCACATGTGCAGTACACATTCAAGGCTATACTTTTTCTAAAAGCATTCAAGAGGAAATTGAATGGAACAAACTGTATATGATTAAATGTGCTAACATGGCATATCTGGTATCTGAATAAAAAGTCTGGTAGCTATCTAGTCTGGAAGCTTGTAGATTTATTTTTAACTTACTCATAAAATATTTTCCTGAATTATTGCGTCTAGACGTAAGTTATTACTATACACTGCATGGTAATATAACAGATCATTAAAATGTAATGAAGATTTGTAAAAGTTCCACGAACTTACAAGTTTGTAGAAGAGCTTAATTTAGGTTTCATTTGCTCATCCTCCAACCAAAATTGAAATGTAATGATGGAGAAACCCTCAGGATTCTTGTTTTATCATGGTATGCTTTGCTGCTTTCCTTATACGTTGAACTACTTAAAACTAATTTATATGGCTCTAACAGGTTATCTGAAATTATGCAAATAGGATATACGGTTTAATATTTGCATGACAACCATCTTCAGCTAGCAATTTTATATCAAATAATTTGTATCCCTTGCTCTAAACCTTACTGACAAGAAAACAAATTGTATTATGAAGGAAAAATGCCAGGTTGACACCCACTGTTTTCAGCCAGAGCAGAACTCAGTGAAAAGTTGGGTTAGCAGTCTATACAAAATGCCTTTTTCTGGGAAGGGGGGAGGGTGGGGATTAAAAAAAAAAAAAAAAAAAAAAAAAAAAAAAAAAAAACAAAAA
>VXAC01008011.1:169583-199544 GCA_013399225.1 Rhipidura dahli | reverse complement strand
AAAAAAAAAAAAGCTAAATGCAAAATTACTATAGAAGTAAATCTAATGTATGCATTCAGAAACCAACACTGTACAGAGTGTTCGTACTGGACTATTGAGCAGTGTATTGAGTGTTTAGAATTCAGCACACATTCTCTGAATACAAGCCAGAATAATGTACACATAGTAAATGAATGCAAAGAACTGAGAAGAATTGTAAATGTGGTTTGGTTGACTATAACTCCTGAAAAGTGTGTAGAAAGAGAAAAGCTGATCTTTTATACTCTGCAAAACTGAAGAGCCAGCGAGCCTCTCTTCTATAGCTGCACTTCTTTATGTGCAGCAGCCTTTATTTTGGAATACTGATTGGTGCCAATGGGAATGAGAAGAATGGGATACCTTCCCACTCATGTTGAGATATATATAAAGCTGAGTCATATCCAGAAAATGTAACATTAGTTTCAGTGACAAAGCAAGAAAGTCGCACCAATATTTCTGCATGCAAATCCATTTTTATTGTGATATGTGCTAGAGCATAAAATACAGTAACAGTTATTCATAAAAGAAGTGCAAGGAGGGAAGAGTGATTAGGGCCAGAGGCACTTTCTTGTGTGCATACTTTTGTACACATACACACACACACTCATACATACATATAGATATGAATATATGGATATAAATACAATGGAATACTTGTACTTAACTTGAATTGTTAATTAATTAAATAGCAATATTTAATATAATAGCATTTGTTTTATTGACATGGTTATTGCTATTGGTTGTGCCTTGTATATAGCTGTAAGAAGACACAATGTTGAAGGGAGAAAATATTTATAATTGTCTTTTCTTACTTTTTAGAGCTAATTACTTCAATCATTGATGAAGTCTAGGGTATAGAAGATTTTAATTTTATGCATCTCTCCAGAAACTATTTCATTTAGGTAGCATAGATATGGGATATCAAACATATATTAGTATTGTTATAGTTTATATATACATTTGATAAACAAAACAAAAAATGTCTCAATGTCCCAAAAGAATGATGGATATTGCAGTTAGCTCTGAAACTTTTGGAGCTATTTTCATTGCTGGGTGTGTTTAGTGGCTTGCTTTTGCTTGAAGCCATGTAAAGGTGCAGACAAACTCTCACTGTGAATGCAGGCTGCATAAATCTATGATTTGAAGATGGAGCTGCACAGCTGTATAGCTACAGCCACAGCCTTAAAATAGTCCCAGTGATGGAAAAAGGCAAAGCAATACATAAATTTTATACATCCCTGATGGCAAATTCATGTTGGAGTTTGTTCTCAGATCTAGTGTTGTGGTATTTGTCGTTGGCATTTGTCTGAGACTGTCTGTCCTTTTTTTCAAACTGTCTTTTTAAAGCAGCATATGCTGCAGTTCATCTGATTTCTGTGAGTATGAAGAAGTGCAAGTAACTTGCTTGTGCATGCCAAATGCTTTTTGAAAATCTAGTTTTAAGGTCATGCTGTGAAGAGTCTTCTACTTTACTGTGAGGAAGAAAAGCCCAATAAAGGAAGCTCGTGATAAGGAGAGGAAGTAAAGAGAAATATTACTCAATATAAGCCAGCTATGTGGAATATGACAGCTGATAGTAGGCACAATGGCAAGCAAGCTGTGTTATTTCTGTTCAATGTCCTGATAAATGAAGGCATGGAAGGACACACTGTGACAGGAAAAAAAAATAAACGGAAATAATAAACAGCACCAGACAGTTGTTTTCTTGTAAATGGCCTTTCTTTCAATTTCTAATGAATGCAATAAACCCCAAAACGTTACTGTATATGAATTTCTTTTGAAATGTCTGGTTGGTAATTTAGCACTAAGTTTTTTGAAATAAACATAAGCATAATGCACTTTCAAAAAACAGTTAAAGAAAATCACTTTAATTTTCAGGGCAGTAGATAGCTATTTATACCGAGCTGATCGTACCAGTTCACAGCACTGCCTCTTGCAGATATATGTAAGGGTTCACATCCTATGAATGTGTCTGTGACTCAGTACATTAAAAGTGTAACTGAGATTGACTGTTCATTCAGCTGAGTCATACCAACCCCAAGAAAGCTATTTAAAACTACGTTAAATTTACCTGATATCTCATATTTCAAGTGAGATAAGTGGAAATGGTACAAAGCACTTGGGTAAAGTTTCGGTAGCTGATGATTATGCCAGTGAACTCATGAAAGTATTGGCATCAACAGCAATAAGTTAGGCACATAAATAATCCTTGGATTTAGTTTACTTTTACTGATCCTGCAATGCTGAAAAAAGGAATTCTATACTATGGACACCAAATTGTGATTCTATGTGAACTGAATATACCCTTCCTTCTCTCCTTAACATCCTGTTGCCATTCAAGAAATTCTGATTTAATTACTTGCAGCATAGCATCACAGAAATATGTTTGAAAAAAATATATATTAAAAAATGCCAAACCCAGCAAAATCTGTGTAAGAAGGCAAGAATGAAACAGATGCAACTCCGAGGGAATAGCTTACTTTTTTATTTCGGTACATACCCTTCATGTTCTTCATTTTACTATGATGAAATTTAGAGTGTGCTAGTAGAAGACAAGTACAGTGTGTTTAAGCTCTTTTATTTTTGGATTTTAATAGATTAAACAAAGGTAATTTTTATAATATGATCTTGTAAGTGGTATATTGGAAATTTTCCATTTTTGAAAAAGACACAAAAAAAAAAATCAAGGAAAATCTTTAGAAAAAGAATATTTGGACCAAACTTAAGAAAGGCTGAAGCCTTTCTACAGCAGAAATAGCAGGTTTAATATGATTGATGCTATGTTGATAAATGTTGATTAGAAAACATCAGTGTGACAATTACAGCAATTCCAAAAGTTAAACAATTAGAAAATAATTTCATCCAAAGTCCTCAACCAGATCTTGTTTTCAGAAACACATATTTCATCTCCTCCTGGTAAGGTGGAGTTTTTCTGTAAGGAAAATATAATAGCTCAAATAGATAATTGTTCCTTCAAAATAACCTACCAGACTTTCCGCTTTTTTAGTTTGTGATATTTGAAAAGTACCAGAAAAATCTTATGTACTTCATTCAGTAGCTTTCATGAAATACTCTTTTTCTGCTGAGAAATTAACATTCTTCAAATTTGTCACTGGTATACTAGAAAAGTTATACAAAAAGTGCTTCAACCTCATCATGTTCTTGGCTATGGACTCAGTATATTTCTGGATTCTTAGAGAAACACCAAATATTATCATCTCAGGATATTCCAAATCAAGGTATGTATAATTTTTTCTCAAGAATTTTTTCTTGTTTTGTTATTCTTCACTTCTTCCCTTGCTTCAAGGATCTTTTGGCAAATACGACTCAAAGTGCTCTAAAATATTTCTACTGTGCTCCAGTCCTGCCTGTTCTAGGAAAACCAAGTTCAGTATAAAATATGGCTTCTTGGATGTGGTCAGATACATAAATACCAGATAGTTTGCTCTCTTCTTACTCTACAGGGTAGCTCATGATTTTAGGAAAATATTAATTTTGTGACAGATATATAACTAAGATTTAGCTTCTTCCCATTCCCCAGGAATTATGGCAGAAAAAAAGGAAACAAGGCACTGTAATATTTGCCTCTTCTCAGCACATAAGACAGTAAATCCACCTTTTCCTTTGTCTGGCTCCGAGAACTACGCCTTAAAATCTATTTCTTTTTCTTGAAGTGGGGACATTAATTTATTCAAGAAATACTTTTGGACTTCAAAAACATAAAAATGAAATTATTAAGGAGGTATTTAATTTTAAAAAGTAAGGAAATTCAGGCAAACTGTATTTTAAATTAATTTTCATACTACTCTGATTTACTCTAGCTGAATAAGCTGTTCTTTAATTCTTGATAAAAATCTTGACTTTGTTTTAGATTTCTATTACTAAATAAAGAAGTAACTATCTTATTATATGAGCATATGCTAATTCAAACTAATTAACTGCTACTGGATTTTCATGAACAAACTACTGTCAATGCTGACAGAGCAAAAACACTTAAACTAATCAAAGACAACTCCAAATCTGATTTTCTGAATTATCATCTTTAGGTCCTGTATGCAAGTTTTAGTTGTACCTGTAATTTCTTCTTTATCTGTCAAGTTACTTTCAGCTTGTCCTTCATAGGTGACACTGTTGATTCTCTATCTTCTTCTATGCTCCATTCTGTTCTGAACTTTTTTTTGATGGTGAGAAGCCTTTGGGGTTTTTTAATTGCAATATACCTTTCTCACATAAGGGTCTTTGTCTAGGTTTTCCCTTTAACACAGGGACAAAGTAGAGATATATTGAAGAGATATTAAGCAATTGACCTCAAAAAGGTCAAAATTAAACTAGGTGTATTTTAGTCTTAAATCTTAGGCATGACTCCAAACTAAAACTCATTTCAGAATGGAACTGAAGTGCAACAGAAATTTTGCAGAGTTAGGCTGCTTTATATTTTCAGATATTGCAAATAGAATACAGTAGGAAAATAAAGTTATATAATAAACTTTGTAAAACAAATGAAAAAAAGGTAAAGGGAACTGTCCTGGTTCCATCCAGGACAAAGTCAATTTTTACAGTAGCTATGAGGAGGCAGAGCCTAGCCAAGAAGTTATTCTATACCACCTCAGGTCAATTGCCAGGGGTGGGGGCAAGGGACTCTTTTGCTTCTGAGAAGAAGGCTGCTCCTTATAGGGGGAAGAAAGCATGTCAGAGGAAACAGTCAGTATTGTTGCAGATTTACTGATGCAAATTGTTTCATTGTTCCATACCCTCTGTTATTACAGCACCACCGTGTTTAGAGACACATAGAGGAATCTCCCTGAGTGCATTCAGCAAGGTAAAAAGAGACAGTGGTCCTGCAAAATCATCTGGTAACACAGGACATCCATTCAATAAAGTTCAGGATGCTGAGGGCCAAGTAATCTCTTTTTCGGAGGTAAGATACAAAGATCATTAGGATTCCCATTCTTTAATAGAACTAGGTGGTTCTTGGGCAAAGCAGATTCAGAGTTAAGATAATGTGACTCCCCTGAGTTCCTTGTCTTCAGAGTGGAGTAGGCAGGCTAAAATCTTCATTGGAATGTACAGTTACGGACCCTTCTAGGGGGATCATGTAATGGCATGGAAAGATTTATGTTTCTAAATGGCATGGGAAGATGCTGGGGGGTTATATTTTGTCCAGTTTCCTCCAGTTGTTCTGCCCTCCAACCTGCATTTAATTATTTTTTGTGGCTGTTGCTTTTGATTTTGTGTTTGACATTGTTGGGTTTTTTATTTATTTATTTTTCATGAAAAAGGTGCACTTGTTAAAATTTAACATCAGTGGAAAGGTACTAGCTATGTTAATTGTCCCCCAAATGTTTTCCACAGAAAAACATTAAGGTCTGAGTCTGAGGATTACACTGAGGTGTATTACAGCTCTGTGGTCTGGAAAGTTTGGCATCCTCAGATTAATATTGCAATGAAAGTCGAAACTGTGGCTGGAGAGTGTTTGAGTGTGTTCACAAATGTTCAATCAAGTTATGGCTTATATGATTACCAAGAGCTTAAGGAAGTGTAGGACAGCATGTTCTTTAGAGTAAAGCTAGAGTGTGGCAGGAATGTGCTGTTACGTTTTCTGTGGAGGAACATATGAATGGAGATTATAGATTTTCTAGGGCAATAATGGCTGAGAAATGCATCATTCAGGTGAGTCATGGCATACTGCAATTAAAGCCTTGCTGTGAAAAAGCTGGTTTACTGTGCTTGCTCAACCTGTGTCTTGGTGCAAGAGACCATCAGCAAATTTCTGATAAGCAGTGCCTAGCATAACCCTCCAGAGCCTCACTTTTCAATTGTACTGGCAGATGTTTCTCATGCATTGTCTGGGCCACAGCATGCCCCTGATAGAAAGATGCTTCAAGGGTTTTTTCCCTAAAACTTATATTATTTTACTACCAGCTCAGTTTTTATTTGACACTCTTTAGACTAAATATCATGTTTAGAGTATGAAATAGTGTCAAGGGAGAATTCAGTTTGTTTTTTTTTTTTTTTAAATTTTCTCCCTCTTTCCGGCTAAAGGTAGTTAAAACCTAGATGTATATGAAAGTAATATTTAATTATGTCTGTAGGAATACTTGCACTTAGTTCACTACGTTTTTCATGCATTTTCATGCATGTTTTGCATGTCTCAAAGTGTTAATAATTAAACACGAACCACCAAATTCCAAACAGTATGTCATAAAGAATACAAACATACAAAATCTATAATCCCATGTGTTTATGCATCTTTATGGTTCATAGGAAACCAACAATTAAACAACCAAAAACCAAACCATAAGATTTGCCCCAAATCCCAACATTTTATATTTACTTACAATAAATGAAAATCAGGTCTGTTGAAAGTTATCAAAATCAACAAAAGTTATGAGGAAAAATAAAATAGACCCCAAAAACTATATGAAGGGCAAATTATTTACTATTGCTACTTTAGCTATAAATCTTTTGATTTTAAAAAGTGTGAGAAAATACCTCAAAGAGAAAGTCATTACAGAAATAAATATCAAAGTTATAAATACAATATATGGACTTTATTTGGGGCTCCAAGAACTAGTATTTAGGTTATAATATTTTTCTTGATAAATGTAATTTAAGAAAAACTGTGAAAATGTAAATGTTGTACATTATACATTTTATGCACTGGTTAACAGTAGACTTTTTTGCTTTCATTTGAGAAAATGAAAATAAAATGCAGTTAAATGATATTTCTAATTTATTTTTTCCCAATGGCATGGTCAGAGAAACTTTCAAGAATCCTGAATATGTTAAATCCCCTTGATAAAATAGGGATTGCAAAACTTATATCTACAAGTATATTATTTTTCCTGACTTACTTGTGTTAACAAGAGCTGAGTTGGCTTGTTCATCCTGACCCTTGGAATCTATAACTCAGTTGTTTTTGCTACATTTATCCACAAAGTCTATCACATTTGCTGGCAAGTCTACCATCATGGTATATTTGCCAAGGTCCAGCAACCTTTCTGTACTCAAAGACATACACAGGAAATAGATTTTTCTCAAGTCAGTTATTAACTGCAACATAAGCACAGAGACTTAATTGCAAAAATGGAACATGAATACAAGCTAGAGTGCAACTAAGAACTGAGCCAGATGTGCTTTGATCCAGCTGAATGTATTAGATTAAAATCTGTAAGACGAAAGTTCATTAATACCTCAGACAGTCAAGTAAAATCTCAAAAACATGGCTAATGCAACTACAATAACACTGTAAACAGTACTAGGTGTACTTTTAAAATTTATTGACTAATATATTCACTCTGCAGATACACTTTCTCTGTCAGTGTGTCCTCAAGTCTTTTATAGATTACTTATTTTTAGCCCAATGACAAGTATTTTATTTCAATTTTTCTTTAATTTGGTCTTAAAACTTTTTTAATGTCTCTGCTTTATGTATTTTATAGATATTTAGTCTCAGAGTAGTCTGGGCCTACATACCTGCAGTTGCATTTTCTGAGCTGACTTACTTTGTTGTCTTATTTAGATTTGTGCATTTTTCACTCCTTGATTTTACTCCCTGTGCACCAGGACCGCACTCCCAGACATTTTTCTCATTCAAGATACTGCTATTTGCATTACTTCTTTGAGATTATTACCATTCTCCATTTATTTCATGCTGTTTATAAGAAAAAACTCTACAGAGCTTTATTTTCTCTGCAACACACACACAGAAGTCCCATTATTGTTAATGGAAGTTTCATGTGCCCATTAAATTGTACAATCAGTACAAAAAAAAAGGGAACTGTAATTGGCCTATCTTTTTGCAACATGGAAGTCTCAAGCTCATTATCTATAAAATAACCAAATCAGTATTTTAATGTCTATAGGCTAACTTTAAATATCACTGCTCATAGTAATTCTGCTTTCTGTGTTGGCAGTTTTCTTCAGTGTTTGTGGAAGAAAGTGAGGAACAACAACAAGGTGCTTAAAATAAGATTTACATCCAGTTTGGTTGGTGAATGTGTCATATGTAAAAAATGGTGTATAGGGTCTCAGACATCTGAAAGGAATTTTTTTGGATGTTAGAAATCACTGGGTCATACATAGTGGTCATAAGAAGGTTGCTAAATGCTCTGTGAGTCTGCTTGAATATTCTTTGTTCTTACACTCCATTTTCTGAAATAACTGTGTTGCAAGTTTCTAGATGTAAAAAAGTTGTACATGTTGCAAGCATTCAGTAGGGAATATTCTGAATTATGTTTTCTACAAGTACAGAACACTAGCACAAACCTTATTTTTAGCAGATATTGGTTGTTTAACTGAAATATGTTTTAAGTAGAATGAGTAATATAAAGTTATAATACTGTGATTTATTGTGTTGTTTTCTTGGATTTAAATGCTTAGCATGGGTAGATGTATTTGATGAAATCTTGGGCCCCAAGCTGTGACATTACACTTAGATGTGTTTTCAGCTGGAAGAGAGTTTTCTTAGTAATTTTCCTGTTAGCTGGTACAGTGCTGTGTTTTGCATTTAGTATAACCAGTATATTGACAGCACACTGATGTTTTCATTGTTGAGAAGGAACATTTAACCTAAGTCTAGGTTGCAACAGCAAGCAAATACACCTTAAGTACAAACCAGAAGGCAAGGAGACTAGAATCATCAGCTGAAGCTGCAGCTTTACAAGAACAGAAAACAGCCTGCCTACATGGACAAAAGAAAGATTGCAATGAGGTGTTAGAATACCCAGCCTAAAAAAGTCATGACTGGACCAAGAGACTCTGGTAAGGCATGTTGAGACCATGTGAGGGGAGGGTGTAACTGCCCAGGGATTCCTTTGTTTGAAATCCCTCTCCAGAATTATCCAGCTCAAGCTGATCTGCTACTGTACCACACTATTAAATTATTTACTTTTATAAATCCAACAACTGGGATGCTGCTATGGAAAACATCGGATTGAACCTGAAAAAGAAGGAAGAGGTCCTGAGAGTGAGTGTGTTTATAAGAGAAGAGTTGAAAGGGCACTCTTCTTCTCACTGGAGCCATCCACTACAGGTCTATGGTCCCAGCAGTTAAAGTCTCTGGTGGTGAGTGTGTGAGTCCTGGAGTGGTGTAAGAATGCTCTTGCAGTGGCTTTTCCATTATGATCTGGCTGTTCCACTCTGACATCAGTGAGGTAGGAAAAACATAAACAAAAATGTGAAACAGTCTTGGATATTGTAATTTTTTTGAAGATATTATTTGAAGTTAAGTACTGAGCTCTATTAACAGCTTACATTTGATAATATTTAGTTTTCAGAGAAGGGTGTATAAAATAATTAAATGGGACAAACCAAAATGGCAGGTTTGTCTCTTCTGCACAGAGAAATTGCAGCTCCTCTATTTTTAAGCACAGAGAATGCATGAAATTTTCATGTATCATCACCTGTGGATTTGTTGACTCTCTTTGGGGACAAGACCCTTGCAGAGGGTTATGAATACATTGGAGTATTGGCAGTAATCAGTGGCATGAAATTTAACAAGAGCAAATACAGATTGGACCCTGGGACGCAGTAAATCTGGGCACAAATATCAGCTGGGAAAGGAGTGTGTGGAGAGCAGCCCTGCAGAAAGGGATCTGCGGGTGCTGGTGGGCAGCAGCTCAGCGTGAGGCAGCAGTGTGTGCCCGGGCAGCCAGCAGGGCAAACCCCATCCCGGCTGCATCAGCCACGGCAGCAGCAGCTGTGATCGGGATCGTCCTGCTGGATGCAGCCGTGGTGCAGCCCCACCCCGAGTCCTGCGTGCTGGCCGGGGCCCCACGGCTTGAGAGGGACGGGAAGGTCCTGGAATGGTCCAGAGAAGGACAGCAGAGCTGGTGGAAGGGCTGCAAGGCACATCCTGTGAGGAGCAGCTGAGGGCTCTGGGTTTGTCTAGTTTGGAGAGAAGGAGGCTGAGGGGTGACCTCACTGCCCTGTACAGCTTCCTTAGGGGGAAACCCGGAGAGGGAAGGGCTGTTCCCTTCTCCCTGGGGTCCAATAACAGGACACATGGGAATGGTTCAAAGCTGCATCAGGGGAAGTTCAGACTGGGTATTAGAAAACATTTATTTTATGCAAGGGTGGTCAAACACTGGGACAGGCTTTTGAGAGAGATTTTTGATGATTTATGCCTGTTAGTACCTCAAAAGGAGGCATTTGGACCATGTGCTTAATACCAAACTTTAACTTTTGGTCGACACTGAATTGGTCAAAAATTGGATTAGGCGATCATTCTAGTCCCTGCCAACTGAAATATTCTATCCATTAATTTTGGGAAATGGTCTTCTGTCACCTTTACAAAATATTTTGAAAAAAGTTCTTGAACAAAATATGCACAATTATGAATATACGATAATATATTTGATTTATTTACTTGAAGCATTGGATAAATATGAGTGAGAACCCGTCTTTGAGTGTATCATCTGTGACTGTACGTCTAATAAATTAGTTAGACATAATATAGGGTGGCCTGTGTATATGAGATGTATAAACCTATAATATCCATTAACTCTCTACTTCTGCTTCCTTGTATTTCATGAAGACTTTCTGTTTGCGTAAGGGTTCTGCATCCTCGCTTGCTATTGGCTGAGAAACTTCATTGGTGCCAACTGAAGCCAAATGGCATCTAGAAAGTAATTAAATCCAGGTCTCCAGTAAGGTCTGGAGTGAGTTGCATTCTCATTGAATGTCTGAAGATGGTCTTGCACAAATAATATTTTATTTTGTTTTAAGGTGTGATGTTGACCTGTCCATTTTTTTTATGTAACAGTGCTTAAGAGCAGTTTCTAAGGCCCAAGTGATTTCTCTGCATGTTTCTGAGTTCTCAGAGTGCTACAGCCTCTAGCTTAAAGGCTGGAAAAGCATCCAGTGTGCATCTAACCTCTATCTCCTTTTCCTGAAATGCGCAAAATCTTTTTCATCAGAAAGAGAGCAAGAGTCATTCTCCAGGAATTATCTATATCCTTTCTGTAATTTAGTACTGAGACATGAATCCAAGAAGGGGATAATGAGGTTTCTGAATCCTGCTTCCAAAATTTGTCTGGAATTTAGATTTTATAGTATTTTCAGGAAGTGTATCAATATTTACTGAAAAAGAAACACAGTTTGAAGGAATCTTCTGACCAAAATAATACTGTTCTTATTTTCTGGAATATATTTTTTAGGGTAGACAGTGAGCATTTTCTTCACAGTTGCTTCTTTGTTGGAACCATCCCCTCTTCTTGTCTCCTGAAGAAATTATTAGGTGAATACCTTTTTGTGCCATGTTTTAAAATAAATAGTATTAGTGTTTTAGAAAAAGATACTGAGCCTGTTCTGATTCTTTCAAACATTAGCTGTAGGTATGTGCTCTCAAAGGGGAAAAATTAAAAAAAAAAAATACAAAAGCTCAGGTCTAACGTATATGAAAAAGCTTGCCTGGAGGTAATGTGAGACAAAATGTCAATTTAGAGCTTTAATGCTATTAATTATACTGAGCTTCCATTCAGTAGATTTATGTTTAGTTTTCGGTGATAAATGCAATGACTTTTCTCTGTTCAGTATCGGAGATGCAAGCATTTGACTGAACTTTGGGATTTGCACTAGGGAACTGAACTCTGTAAGTCCTGTTCTATTCAGCCCTGAAATGTAGCCTAGAGAGTGTCATTTGGCCCTTGGAATGATTGAGTCCAAAAATTTAATGTAGAAAATAAAGTACTTTTTATGTGTATTGTACAATATTGTACATATTGTACAAATGTACAATATGTATATTATACATGTTATAGAATTTGCCATCATTGATTTACTTTTGTTTCTGATAAACTTAGAGATAACACAGCTGGTAATTATATTGCATATCCCACATAAGAAAATATATCAATGTCCTTTTTAAAAGAATAAGTAAAAATTAATGTTCATGAAGCATTTTTCAATTCTAACTCATAATATATGTTCCTCCATTTACCTCATTATTTTTCTTTAGAGTAGTCTTCCTTGAATTATCCCTGAATAATCAAATAAATTTTCCCAAAAGTTATGGAGTTTTATTAATAAAAAGTGATGTTTACACCCTGACACCCTAGTCACGTTGTTCTAGTTCTTTTTTGTTCTGTTTTTATATTAGTATTTATGCAAAATTTGCTACAAGTTAATATTCATAATGTGTTTACTTTATATTTAGAATTCTCAAACTTGTTATTATAATTGATGATGAATAGTAACTAATGGATTTTGTATGCTTATTACCTCAAATTATATATATAATGTTGATTTTGCATTTTAGAATTTAATATATGGAGAATTATTTAAAAGCACTTCCGAGTTTTCTTAAGCAAGCAGGATTATATTGCTATTTAAATAAAACCTCTAAAATAGTGTCACAAAATTCTTTAGACAGTTTTAACCAAATACAGAGCCAATGAAGTGGAATATATGATTTTTACTAGATAAGTAAATTTATCTATTATAATACAGACTGGTGATTAAAAGTGCTATTTGTGTGGAAAAATAGTTTAAAATTGTCTTCATTAATTTAGAAATTGATTTTAATTTAGAAAAATGAAAGCCGAGGCATACAGAACCTGCCATTAAAATGACAAAACCTGGTATTTTTGTGTAATGAGAAAATCTTACAGTTTGTTTTGGTGATGTGTGATGTTATATACACCAGTGTGATCTGAGGCTACAGATTATGTAAGAAACTGCCACTCACCTTCAGTGAGACTGAAATACACCTATTACACCAAAATAGCAATGGAAAACATAAAGGAGAAGATAGTGATGGAGGAAGTAACCTCCATTGCAGAACGGAGGTGTAAAATGGTGCCTTAGAGCTGTCTTAGGGAAAATGTATTTTGCTCTATTGATGTAGAAACCTAAAGGCATTGATATAAAGACTACTAGTATCTCAAAGGATTCAATTCTTGCCAAGAAAAGCAGGACAAGGTTTATTATGTAGAAACAAAACCAAAACCAAACAGAGAAAGCATTGCATGCAGTGATGGAGGATAGAAAATAGTTGTTAGAACTGTTGATTTAGCTCCAGAGTATTTCAGCTTTTATTTGATAGCCATAATATAGCAGAAATAAATAGAGGTCATAAACTGATCTGTAGGAAAGATGATGGATCAAAAATCCACACCTTTCTTTTCTGTAAACTTAGTGCAGAGAGTCTGAAGAAATTCGTGAGATAAAATAACACATTTTGTCTTTTCAGAAGTCTTGGCTTTGTATTAACTTGAGGAAAAAAACCTTCACTTGGAAAAGCAGATTTCAAAGGTTACTGCTGAAGAATAGGCAGGACTATGCAGTTTCCCTAGCGACATCTTCATATTTAATTTCCACAAAAGTTTCAGTACTTACTAGTGTGAATGCTGATTAAATTCAATTTTAAGCTTGAGTAGTTGTATGTCAGCCAAAACCAAGTCTCTCTTTATTTATTTGATTTTGAAATTTAAACCTTATGCAGTGCTGGTTACATAAATCATAGAATCACAAAAATGTCATTAGAGATCTACAATTAATAAGCATATCTCCAAGCCTGAGCATTCATCACTGAAGAGTTATGTGAGGAGGAGGAAGTGCATGCTGTACTGTGGCTTGAGTGGTTCCACCTAAGGAGTGCAGACAATTTCATGAAAAGTTCATGAACAGATAAAGACCAAGTTGTTATCTGCATGAATGAAAATGAATTATTCATCTACCTTTGTAACGGAAATCTGGCTGACAACTGTGTTAGTCAAGACACTGAGAACAGATTCCCAGATGCTATTTTAAAATCAGAACTGGAAGTTTCCATAAAAACTGCAATGATTCTACATGTACAAAAATAATATATAAGAACTAGTTTAATTTAATTTCATGTCCTACCTTTAATCTCTATAATTTTATTGTCTAAGAAATTAGACAGCCACAAGCTTGAGATTGGATTTAATGCTGTATTTTCTACTGAGAAATTGGTCAGGCAAAATATGGTTGGGCATAATGCATGTTTTGCTTTTGGCATCAAGCTGTGCTGCTTTTTTTGTTGTTTTTTGCCTTGACGTATATCACCTCCTCCTTTACGAAAACGAAGAGCTACACTTTAACTGCAGATAAAAAGACCCTACAGGTTAAACAGTGGAAAAGTCTTTCTTCAGGTTAGTGCAGGAAACAGAACACAAGATATCTACTCAAAGTACATAAAAATAAGGTCTAAAAGGAGCATTCAGCTGCTTATAGAAGCTCTTAAGTTGATAGAAATTGTTATGTTCAGGTCATGTTCTGTAAATCACTGTTCATTAAATCACTATTTACACATGACAAGCAAAGACAAGAAGGGAGAATGGAGACATAGGGATATGAAACTGAAGGAAGTAATAAAAGAATAGTTAAGAAGAAGGTGAGTGAACAAAGTGGTAGAAGGCTCAGGTGTAACACAGCAAAACCTGCAGGGAGGAAAAGAAAGAGATTACCTTGGTGAACCCATTTACTCATTTACTCACTGAACAAAAGAGTGGATGGGAAAGTGAAAAAGATCTAGAAGAGAGGACAACAACCCCTAACAATGGGTATACACAGGTTGGAAAAAATTATTTCATTAAATTCCATTATAAATTTAAGCCTATAAGCAATACCTGCAGGTTTTCTGTTTGCTACAGATACCAAAAACTGTGATTTAAACTCATATGTTGAAAAAATAGTATTATATTTAAGTGGTAATGATTCAACAGTGTAAAAGTAGTTCCAGGAGACTTTGGTCTCTGACGAATCAGGGAGTTTTGACCTTGTGGAGGCATAATACACTATAGTCTGATAAATTCAGTGAGAATTAAGAGAAGATAGGAGAATGTATGCATGCAATAATAAGAATTCAGAAAAAAATATTATTTGAAGAAATGTCTAATGTAAGCAAGGCACTTTTAAAAAAACAGACCTTATTTTACCTTTTGCACTGCATTATTGATTGCCCTATGTTTGAGATTTTGGAAGTTATTTGGAAGTTTTTCTTTTGGTACTGAAATCCCTGTATTGCAGTGCTACTGAATTATTTCCTCTTAGAGGAGTTAATCTTAAAAAACAAAACAAACAAAACAAGAGAATTAAATGAAGGAATAGTGTCCTGCAATGCCGACAAGATAAAAGTGTGCTTTCACAACAGAAGGTTAAAATTGTTTGTCCAAACTGTAATGAAATTATTAAGGTAGCTATATTCTTTCAGAGTTTTTGAAATTCGGTGCTTCAGTAGTGGGGAAGTGGTTATTAAATACAGATGGGATATAATCCCATTTTGTTTACAGTGCCGGGTAGCATATACTCACTTTTCTGGTTTCATTGGTGAAAGCTCTGGATGATATTCATTCACTCTGTTGAAATTTTTTGTATGTAGACAGATCCTTGTCATGCCCATCCCACAGCAGGAGTAGTAGAAGCCCATAAGCAGGCACTGGCCAGGGCATACTTCCCCAGACAATGCTACAGAAAAGGTACAACAAGCACAGCTTCATTAGATGTCAGCAATATTTAAGCAAAAAAGTGAACGATTTTTTTGTAGCAAAGAAAGCCACAAAGTGGTCAGACATAGCACACCTGTTTAGAGGAATTCTTTTACCACTGAATTACAGTTCATTTAAGGAACACAGGAAAGGAACAGAGACAGAGTGAGATAAAGGGTCTATTTTCTACAGATCCTCGACATTTTCATGACTTGGAAACATAGAGAAAAATATTATAACAAGAATATCTCAATTTTCATTACTCACTTTCCTTTCCCATTGATTTCTTTTACAGCCCTTGTGATGTTATGGCACTTGAAAATCACATTTATAGTTGTTTTCTGGGGAAAAAAAATACCTCTCTGTCACTGCTAATTGACAAACTCTTTGAGTTTTTTCCCTTTACTAGATTTATCTTAAGCCTCAAAAAGAGTAAGAGACTTGACAGTTTTATTTTTACTTAATCATTATTTCCTACCTCTGTTGAGCACCGAATTTTTCCATTTATATTTCATTTTATAGTAGCTTTGCTTTAATGTTTTAAACTACCACTGTTCATGTATAATAAATATATTATCTCCCCTTTAGAAATTTATCAGTTATTTATCTGTGCAGTTCTTGGCAAAGTCAGTTATTTGTTATAATTAATATATTAATAATTCAGAAAGGACATAGATTTATAAATTATATGTTAGCAGCATACGAGCACCAAATAATGTTGGATCAGTAATATCTTCTCAAGTGTGTCATCACCATTATTACCCATTTTGAATGTTTATATTATTATGATTAAAAAATAGGATTGTTTTGTGAGGCTGAAATCTATGATCATGGCAATAGTTTTGTAAAATAGGCTTTTAGGACAGCAATTGCTTTCTAATAGAGGTAAAAGGACAAAACAAAACAAAACAAAACAAAAACAAGAAACCCAGAACAACAAAATGGGTGTTTTGTAGATATTTTCTTCAGTACTTCATTAGAAAATATATGATTTTACCATGTCTTTCATGATTTAAAATGACCTGATGTTTAATATCTAAGTTGTGCATGCTTATAGGGGAGAGACAAGGGCTCCCCAGGAAAATGGTAGGAGACTTTTAGATTCATATAGAACATGAGATATTATAGCTGCTTTTTTACTTTCTTTTTCCCCCATAAAATAAACTTTTGAAATGCATTCTTTTTTCAAAGTCAGGATTTTCATTACCACAGTGACTAAGCAAATCTAAAGACACTTGATACAGGAAACTTTAGACATTGATAGTGCCTCCTCTTGCCTTGGTATCTACCTGTGCAGTTACTCTGTCCCTTGCTGCAGGATACGCGGGTGGAGCATTCTCTCTTGCAGAGGGAGAGCGGATTAGGTGCAGAGTGGGGAGCAGGTGGTGGTTTGAACCCAATATCCTTGTCCAGCAGTGTGCAGTATCAGAGGAAGGCCCTGGTTCTTTGTGTGACTGCTGCCCAAGCAGGGCCTGGGCAGTAAAAATGGCTGGACCAGGAGTACATGATGAATACCATGTCCCACAAGGCTACTGGTCCCAATTGCAGAAGGCGTAAGTTTTGTCAGAACTGCAATTTTTTTTTTAGGTATTGAAACTGTTAAAAAGTACATTTAATTCTATTTCTAATAGAATACTACATTCTGTTTTATTTTTAACAAGATATTTGAGTTGTATGGTATTTTAAAGAAAAGCAATAGATTCACTCAATGGGGGCATTTTAAGAAATAACATTATTTCTTAACTGCTCATCTTTCACTGACAATAGTTTGTCAGAGCTCGTTTTTCACGTTTGTGTATGTGTCCACTTAACACAACTCAGGAGAGAATGGGTAGAACTGGTCAAGGGAAGTGTTCAGATAACAGTTGCCAATGGAGATTAAACAAAAAAAGAGGCTTCTTCAAGGAATCTGGTAATGACCACTTTTCTGAACTTGAGCCTTTAGCTTTTTTGAAAATGTATCTCTTCTGTCGGTATTTTAACAGCAGAAGGAAATACTGGATCAGAGTTTTAATTGTATATTTTAACCTCTCTTTTAAGAATATAATGAATGCTGTTTATTTGCAGAAGAATGTTTGAAATCCTGCATTAGGGAGAGGTATGCTGTTGCCACTGACTTTCTTAAGACAGGCCTAAAAGATTTCTTGCCTGTGCAAACCATTATCAAATATTTTAAACATAACAAAAGCCATAAACTCCATCTTAAAAGCAATGTAATATTTAGTTGGGATGTTTTACTTTCTGTTCTCTGTTTGCCAGTCCCTGTCATCCTCAGAACACTTTGCCACAGCAGAGCTAAAATCAACAAAGGAAAGATCTTTAAATGGTTTAAGTTACTTTAACATGGTGTGTGAATAAACGCCTTCTTTTAATTTTCAAATGGTGATTCACATTCAAGGTCTCTAAGCCCAGTTCACTAAAGGCACCCTAAACCATAGGAAATACACTTGTTCCTTCAGCCCTGTTGATAAAATGTCTTCTGTGTTGTATAAGACCAGGTCTCCTTTTTTTTTTTTCAAGCTTCTCACATGGATAGTGATAGGAAAAGGAGTAGGATAGTAATCAAATAACTATGACTTTCATAGAGAGTGATAGCATTGACTTGCAAATAAAAGGTAGCAGAATACAATTATAATTATGGATTTTTAAAATTTCTTAATGTTAATTACCAGAATGGTCAAAGACATATCCACAAAATAGGCAGTTGGGATTACGTCCTAAAGTTTTTTCTTATAATGTGAGAAGATTTTTGCCTTTTAGTACAGAATTTCTATCAAATTCCTGAATACTACCAAGCACTTTGGGAATAAATTAAAGCTGTGGAAAAACATTAAATAGTTCCATACAAAGCAGATTTTGCAAACAGAAGTCCAGTTAGCTGTCTTGAGCATGGCGAGATAATGGTATTTATTTATTTCTCTTTCCATCTCGGGGAAATGCATTTTATACATTGTCTTCATGATGTGTGTGAAGTACAGTGGGGGGATGCAAGTATAGCAACATTTATTATTTTATTTCTGTCATTACTGGCTGTATTGATTTCTAAAGCCTTACCATGTTATATTCAGGAACAGCCTTGGACCATTTGTCCAAATCAGCACAAGCCTTACCACCACTTGTAAAATGCTTGCTAACTTGTCCTACCATTTGATGATGATGATGGACTTGAGTACAGTCAAGACAAAACAAAGCCAATCAGAATTTCCAGTTTACACTTTACCATGTGCAGGAGTTTTCTAACTCCATCCATTTGTCACATGCATCTGAACGTTAGCGAGGACATAAGGGACTGTACTTGCTATTCCAGAAAATGGAACTCAGGGAATGAAGCTTTGCTAAACATTCCAATAGTATTGTACCTGCTCTACATATTACCTGATTTATTTATGCATTTCACATTCTCAGGATTTCCATATCTAGTTTAGCTTTCCATATATATCTGAGAGAGCAATAAACTGCCCAAGAAAGATCAGTCCCTTGTTTCACCTCTGAGAAAAGTAGGAGACAGCTCCTGCAACCTTAATCACCTCAAGAGCAGCATGTATCAACCCTCAGGGGAATATCTGCTGTTTATCAAGATTTTGCAGTGATAATATGAATTTTACTGGCTTTACAGTTAATAGGGAATGCACAGTCTTAACAGTCTCTCTATATTCAGCTTGAGATATTTCAAATGTCTAAATCACTTATTACCAAAGTCTACATTGACAAACATAATACCATTTCCTGATGATATTACAGCAATTGACGATATCTAACCAGCCTCTGTTGGACTATGCAACTCAGTTTCAAGTGTTCATCCATCAGTTCTACCTTCTCCTAGCTGGATATCCATGACAGGCACATCTATACTGGAGTTATGTAACATATTCCAAGGTTTTGTCTTTGCTTCTCTCTACCCTTCCACCTCTCTGCAGCAACTCTCGTTCCCAGATGCTCTGTCGCCACAAGTTTCCATTGCACTGGAATACTGTATATTGCCAGGTAAGCAGCCTAATGGTGTTATGCTTCATACATGTATTTGACTGCCTATATATCTTTTTGTTTCTTCATTTAAAAGAGCAAGCCCCAAAAGAAATAATACGGCAAAGCCCGAGGTGGAAAGTCTTCTGGGGGACAGGCTTGCTTCATCTTCTCACGTATATGAAAAATGGTTGATTTGAGCGAGGTTGGCTGATTTATCGGGCTTATTTTGATTGCTGAGGAAATATGTTTGAAGCAAAGCTGTCATGCTTTTATGGAACTGACAGGATGCTGCCTATGTGCCATGGAAAACAAGAGCTTTCCCTTGGCTTATATACTTGAAATAAGCTTGCTGTCCATTCCAAAGGATGGAAAAAAAGAGTGAAAACAACATTCTTATTTCCTGTTACTAGAAATTCCAAATGTAAGTAGTGATAGGGTTCTTACGTAGGTATGATAGGATATTGTAGGTATGATCCTCTCTGGATAGGATATATATGACTATCCTTGTAGATCTACAAAGACTGCATATCTGCATATATATATATATACACGTATATGTATATATATAAAGTACAGTATACCCTCTATTGCTTAATTGTACTTAGAACACCTAAATATTGCAATATTCATATAGATAGTGTGAATGCATATGTGGACATATGTACATATATAGAAGATATAATATATATATATAAAATTTTTGAAATAATTTCAGCTGCACACTCTGAGCCCAGATTTTCCAAACTTGTCAAATTTGAGTTTCTATAATTTTTGTGAAAATCTTAATTTCCTTTTGAAGAGAGGTTTAAACAGAAACTTTTCAATGGTTCAGAAAAAGGGCTGCTGCAACTGGAATATTTGTATAAGGCTGAGGAAATAAGAAAGACAATTGTGACTGAATCTCATCTCTAATCTGCTTGAAAAGAAGAACTTAACCCACTGTAAAACTGCAATGGTATAAATGAAAATCAATTGGATTGATTTTTGAGGAACTTCTTGTAGTGCTGCCAGTTCAAAACACAATTAAGCACTCTGTTTAGTGATAAGGTCATTAACTGACCAATAGTTCCACTTAAAGTATAAAACCTGCAGATTTTTGCAGTGCACTTTGTTACTTTTAAGATTTTAATTTATTTGGTGTTATGAATCTACAATATGCAGATTTTCATTATGCACCACTCTTCAAAAGAATCTTGCTTTTTCACAGGTGTATGAAAAATTTATCTGGATGACCTCCATGAGTGCTAATGGAACCCTACTTTCATATTATCTACTGTACACAGCCTGGGGATTTGCCATGATGAATATGAAAAAATCGATTTGCATGGTGTATTTGATTTAAATGTCAAGGTTTCATGGTGGTGGTGGCAGTGGAGCGCTGCAGGATTGGCCTCCATGAGAGGACACCAGGATCTGATCCGTGTCATACACAGCAGTCTGTAATGGACCTAGTGAAGCCCACATCTGAGCCTATCAGCCCAGCTGGTGATTCTTTTGTGATAACATATATCAAAGAGGTCACAAAAATGCTTTATGGCAGTGTGAGAGAGGGGTGAGAGAAATGTGAGAAAAATATGCCTGCAGACACAAAGGTCAGTGGGGAAGGAGGGGGAAGAGATGTACTGGAGCTGAGATTCCCCTGCATCCTGTGGTGCAGCCCATGGTGAGACATCTGTGCCCATCCAGCCCATGGAGTTCCAAGGTGGAAGAGAGATCCACCTGCAGCCTGTGGAGGAGCCCCACAGTGGAATAGGTGGATTCCCATAAAGGCTGTGACCCTGTGGAGAGAGCTTATGCTGGAGTAGGCTCCTGGCAGGATCTGCAATGTGATGGAGGGAGAAGGCTGTGCTGGAGCAGGTGTTCTGAAAGGAGCTTCAGTCCATGGAAGACTTACACTGAAGCTGTCCTTTTCTGAAGGACTGCACCTCATGGAGGGGATCCATGGTGCTGGCGGAGTTTGTGAAGAATTGCAATCCACAGAAAGCATCCATGTTGGAGCGGTTCATGAAGGAGTTTGTTCTATGGGAGGGACCAAATGCTGGAACAGAGGAAGAGTGTGGGAAGGAAGAATCATCAAAACGTTATGAACATACCCAAGTTCTGTTTCCTATACTCCTGCACTGCTTGGGGGTAAAAAAGTAGAAGATTCAGAGGTGAAGCTGAACCAGCTGGAGGGATGGAAGGAAGATATTTTTAGATTTATTCTTATTTTTCATTATTCTAAGAAGGAAGATATTTTTAGATTTTTTCTTATTTTTCATTATTCTACTTGGTCTAATTGACAATGAATTAAAATAATTTCCCCTAGCTGAGTCTGTTCTGCCTGTAATGATAATTGCTGAGTGGTCTCTCCATCCTTATCTTAACCCATGGACTTTTTCCCCTTGTCCTGCTGACCAGGGACAGTGACCAGAGCAGCTTGGTGAGCCTGTGATGACCAGCCAAGTCAACTGACCACAGTAATTTTGTTGGTGACTGGCTTAAAAATTTTAAAGAATTGAAGGTAAGGACAGTAACTAAGGGAGAGCTAACAGGCAAAACATTAACTCAACTTTGCACGAGAGCAGAATAATTTGTGTTATAGTTTTTGTGAAGTGATGAGGGGTAGTGTGTGTAAATTCCAGCAGGGCTTCTAGTAGGAAATGCAGCCTGGGGAAGATGGGTAGTCTGTTCCTAAAAGACTATACCTCTCATCAAGGACCACATGCTGGAGCTGGGGAAAAGCGTGAGGAGGAAGAGCAGCAGAGAGCAGCTGTTACAGACTGAGCAGACTCCCCGTTCCCTATCCATGTCACTCATAGCAGGGTGGATAAAAGAATTTGGAATGAAGGAACAAAGTTGAGCCTAAGGCTGAGATAAAGATTTTCTAGTTTTTCTCTTTGCTTTTTCCCATTCTACTCTATTTTTAATTGCTAATTAATTTCCCAAGGTCAAGTCTGTTTTGCCTGTGACTGATCTCCCTATCTTTTCCTCAACCCATAAGCTTTTTTATCCGGTATTCTCTTCAAATCCTGTTGAGAATGTGGAAGAAGGGAGCATTTTGGTAACCCCCTGGCAGCCCAGCTGAGGGAGATAAACCCACTACAAGTGGCATGACATCATCTTGTTGCGCCAAATTTACAAAGGTGACTTGCTTTCCCTGAAAAATATAAGAATACTGTAGGCTGAAAGAAAGGGAGAAATTCCTGAGAATCTGCCAACAGTCTAAGGATATCTTTTGGAATTGATTTCATATGTGGTGCTCCATGATCATGATGTTATACTGTAATCAAACACGGAGTAGACAAGATGAAACCATACTTATGTCAGTGTTTCCATTTGGTCCAACACTGCTGTGTCTGAAGCAGAGGAGAGCACATGAATGGTGAACAAAAAAACAAGCAATCAGTGAGATACTGCTGTCAGCCAACTCGACAGCTCAGACCTGGTTTAAGAAGGCTGTACTTCCTCTCCAGCTCACCAGTAACTGCTAGTTTGTGCACGAGGTTAATCATCTCTAGGACTTCTAAGGATTCACTCAGAAAAGTGATGTGGAGAGAACTAGCTGGGAAGATGACAACATTATGGAAGAAACCACTGTGCTATAAACCAGCTTTTTATGCAAATGCTCCAGCTTTGATACTGAACACTGGAATATTCATTCACCTGCAATAACTTGCAGTGTTAAAAATTTATTCTTTAAATGTATTTCTGGGAGATGGAATTTTCTTTTAATTGCAGGAACTGAAGATGGCTTCTGGAAATCCATCTCATCTAAAGGAGAAAATGTAATAATGACTGATATCTTTTGTGTGCTTCCTCAAAAAAAAAAAAAAAGTTTAATTAGATTTATCTTCTCATGGTGTTTTTAGATGTGCCTGTATGATGTTTCTTTTTAGGACTGGGCTCTATATCCTGAGTGACAGTATTATTTAATATTGAGAGGATGGGTGTGAGCTCAGATACACCTTCCTTTATATATTTAAAAAAAAAATTTCTTTCAAAGAGCTGCATCTTCTTAAGCAGCGTACAGGAACTGAAGTGCTCAGCTGTCTTTTGAGATTCAAATTTCCAAGTTTTTGTATTTGATTTGTCAGTAATCTGCTCTGCTCTTTTTAAGACTTTACATATCCAGATGAAAAGTAACTGATTTCATCTGTAGTTCAAGTACCTAGGATTCAATACAAGTGTTGCTTTCTGCCATTCCTTCCTACCTTTTCTCCTTCGGTTTCACAATATATGATATCTTATGAATACTATTATTTTTTCCCACATATTTCAGAAACAGCTTACATCATTTTTGTACATTCATCTCTGCTTTTATCCGGCAGCATTATTTTTGTTACCATTACAGCTGAATTTTCCTGAACTATTTTCTTGGACTGTATTTTCAGAAAGGCTCATGCTGTTAAATGTTATCACATGGAGGCTCACTTTCCTCCAGTTCTGCCCCTAATTGCTATGTGTCTGCCTGATTAAGCTGTGTCCTAGAAGGGCTGTAGCCAGATCACATTGTTTTACATTTTCTGTGTAATTTCATCACCTGTACTTGATTCAGATTTGTTGTTTGAATTGAATATTTTTTGTAATTCTTCTTCCCCTGCTTTTGAATTTGAATTTTATTCATCTGACATAAGTTCCCAGACTTTCTCAATGAATTTATACATTATCCGAGATGTCAACCAAAGCTGAATTTATCCATAGGTGATTTCTATGAGTGGTAGTTCGCCTCCTCCTTGTCAAATGTTATAGTTAAAAAATGAAACAAAACAAAATTCTACAGAGAAGCTTTTTCACAGACTTTATATGCTGTGTAATATAGTTCTTAAGTATTTCATATGACCTGTAGAAATCATATACATTTACTTTGAACAGATATTGCCAGAGTAGAATACCCCTGTCCTACTATCTGTGTGAAGTCTATGAAAATAGTATCAGTCTTAATTGCAGAAATGTCAGCTGCTGTTACCGTTGTTCATTTTGTCCCCTTGTAACAAGCTTGATCTCCTTTATCTAGCCTTTTATATCTTAAACTTTATTTCTTTAATCTCAGATCTGTTCTCCCATTAATGAGAATATAATTGTCTCTTTAAAATGAAATTGCAGCACTTCACTGGAGTTTTATACAATGTACATTGTTGTATATGCTTATGGAACAAGATATTGCTTTGTCTTGGGGTTTAGCTGTTGTTTTATTTTATTTGATTTCTTTGCAGTCTACAACTTGAAATTAGCTTATGCTTAAAATGGTACTCTCTGCCCATAACAAAAAAAGAGGAAGGCACAAATTCTTAGGGGGAAAAAATCTCAGAATACTGAGATCGGCCACCCTTCCAACCTCCTTGTATTCAGCAATCCCAGGGCAAATAAAACAAGTATACTCAAGTATCAATAGTTACATCTAGTTAAATAATAACTTCACTGTATTTTTTTTGACATTTAAGTAAGATCTATTCTCATTTGCAATGCATGCCCTAATTTGCTACAGTAGAGGCATATGATAAGGAAACTAAATATGTGATCACTTAGGAAGAAGTTTGGGAAACAATTATATGATAGTGTATATGACTTTGCCAGTGTTGTAACCTAAACATTGTGTGGTTGCCTCTTTAGGTACAAAGTCTCTAATTTTTTTCAAGATATACGGGGTTCCTAACTTCCATAGAAATTCCAACTAAAGTTAATTATATTAATAGGGGTGAAAAAGGTGGTCTAAGTAACAGAGAAATTTTTCTTCTGAGAAATTAATGAACTTTTAAATTTTATTTTACATCATTAAGGATTAAATGAAGTGGATATTCTTATATTTCTGTATTTTATATTCTATATAAAAAGACAGCCATTGCTAAATAACCGATACCACTTTTGTCTACCTGCAATACACAAAGGGAAAGGGGAGAATAAAATCCGGATTTTTCCAGTGTTATTACAATGGATGAGAAGAAAAAAATTAATTTAGATGTTGTTTAAAATGCCTCAAAAATTGGATAATAGTGTGAAACAATCTCAAACATTGAAAAGGAATTTTGAATCATTTGGTTTTGGCTCTGCTGCTTGAGATACCAAAACTGAATTTTTAAAATGTATTTGAATAGTATTCTCCAAAAGCTGAGGTGCTGAATTGTAGTATTTTAAATTGTGGTGACAATGTCCAACATAAATGACAAAAACTCGGTGTTGACACTACAAAGTCAAGTAATGAGGTAAGAAAGAACATACATTATTAGCTTTTCACTTTCAAAACCCTCTGGTTTAGAGTGAGGTCTTGCTTTTTTTTTTAAGTGCTCTTTTCTTTTGGGATTCTTTGCAGCAGCTGTTTCCTGAAACATGCTTTATCATATATTATCTAGAAGTCTGCCTAAAGTAAGAAGAAATTACCTAATCACTAAAGGACTTTCTATGGTTTTCTTTCTGCACTGTTAGTATTAAATTGCTTCAATCAATTTAAAATGTTTAATCATTTTAAAATATTTTAAAAAAAAATTTTGATTCAGACCGAATCTACAGTGTAACTGCGTAAGAAGAGAGAGGAACTGTTGGTTAGGTTTTGCAGAAGTGGGCAGTGAACTTAAGTCATCCCCTCCCTTAAAACACACTTCTCTGGAAAACTAAAGATAGAGATTTTAACAAAAGACAACAGCTATGAAATATTGTTGCCATCTGTGGTGTTTGAAAATGAGAATGAAAACAATTTAAAAACCAGTTATTAATAAATTAACTTTCTTTTCCTTTGGTGATTCTTTCGTATTAATCTTAGTCATAGAACTGAAGGAGAAATCCTTTTACTGTATTTTCTCAGACAGATCTGTATAGAGATATATTTCCTTTGGCAGGGATCCATTATCTAGAAAGAGGTTTTAGTCCTAAAGCATCTATTAATTTCTGGAAAACCTTTAGGTGAAACTCATAATTTTCAGAGCTACTTTGTGACAAAATTTGTGATATTTTAAAACAGATATGCATGAATTTATTTGCAGTTGCAATGTATCAAAAAGATAATTAATCCTATTATGATATCATTAGGATAAAATTTCTCTGTAGTTAGTAATATGAATTGTTAAAATTATCTCTTTTAAAGCCACTAAAATGGAAAGAGCTTGCCTGAGGCTAAAAATCTGTGGTTTTTTTAGTAATATCTAGTTATTAATCTATGTATGAGTAAATGATTTCTAAAAATTAATCAAGCAGCCAATTGAAACTAGCTATGGTACATTATAAATATGAAGATAATGAGATGGAATGTTCTCTCATACATTTGCATAGTATTATGCTTTAACAATTAATGGATTTGGTCAGATATTTGCTGATTAAGTATTTTAACAGATCTTTCAAATATTAATAAGTATGTTATATATGCTTCAGCAATGGTATCTTTGGAACCAAATTCCTTTACGTGGGGAGGATTTCATAATTTAAGAGTAGTTCTGTTCATACTGATGCACTTTGCCTCTTGCTGATGAGGAATGGCAAATGTAATCCTGTTTTAATGTTAATTTAATTAAGAAATAATCTGTTGCTGACATGGAAGATATCATCAAGGAAAATGGGCAGAGTATTTCTTCGGGTACAGCAGTGTAGTTTTAACTGTATTCAATTTAAACTGCTTTCTAAGTATTAATGATTAGTGGGGTAAGCCTTCTTTTTACCTCACACCAGAGTGACATCACATGCAAAGCTTAAGTGAACCAGGTTATAGACCCGAGGAGAATGATGCATCTGCCTTTTCACTATTCTATTAAAAGTGATATTCTGACCTTTTTTTTATTTTCTTCCTCTCTCCTATCACATCAGAAGAAGACATAAATTTAAATAATACTTCTCAAGTACTTCTTTTTAGCCCAGTAGATGACATGTCTGACTTTGTTTTCCTAGGACTCAAGTCCTCTCTGGATCTCTTTCTTTCTTCCTTTCTTCCTTTCTTCCTTTCTTCCTTTCTTCCTTTCTTCCTTTCTTCCTTTCTTCCTTTCTTCCTTTCTTCCTTTCTTCCTTTCTTTCTTCCTTTCTTCCTTTCTTCCTTTCTTTCTTCCTTTCTTCCTTTCTTCCTTTCCTTCGTTCGTTCTTTCTTTCGTTTTCAACCAGACATCACTGACCATAGCTGAAATAGCAAGTTCAAAACACACTATAATTGAACTTATATGTTAAGCTAGCATCTTAGGAGTCAGGGAGGAAGGAGATGCCTGTAGTGCTGCTGCTGAACCTTTCTCCCCTTCTGCCAATAACTGGCCACAATGTCAGAGACTTTCCTGATTCATCCTGCCAGTTAATGAAAAGATTCCTTGCTTTCAGTATCTGTTACTGGGGAAGGTAGAATGGATTAGAGGAACTTGCTAGGTTCAGGGGAATTTTTACTACCAGACATTGACCTACAGAAGTGAACACATAGTAAGGAATAAAGCTTCCAAGGAAAATTTTAGATCAAGTCACAGAATGGTTGAGGTAGGACCTTCCGATACCATGTAGTACAAATGTTCTGCTGAAGGACGTTCACCTACAGCAGGTTGATAGGGATTGGGCCTAGGTGGGTTTTGGAAATATCCACAGAAGAAAACTCTGTAACCTGTCTGAACAACTTATTCCAGTGCTCTGTTAACTTCAGAGTAAAGAAGGTTTTACTAATATTTGGGTGGAGCTTCCTGTCTTTCAGTTTGTGATAATCTCTTCTGTTGCTGGACACTACTGAAAAGCTGGCCCCATCTTCTTGATATCCACCCTTCAGTTTTATGTAGGCATTAGAATCATATATTCATAGAATTTTTTGAGGTTGGCAAAGGCTTTTGTGATCCTGGAGTTAGACTACTAACCAAACACTGCCAAACTGACTATTAGACTGTGTCCCTATGTGCCACATCTACATGATGTTTAAACACCTCCAGAGGTGTTGACTCCACTTCCAAGGACAGCCTGTTGCAGTGCTTGACAGCCATTTAGATGAAGAAATATTTCCCAATGTGCAGTCTATGCCTTCCTGGTGCAACTTGAGGCCATCTCCTCTCATTCTGTCATTTATTTTTACAGAGAAGAGACTTGCCCCACCTGGCTTCACCCACTTTTCAGGTAGTTGAAGAGAGCAATAAGTTCCCTGAGCCTCCTTTTGTCCAGGCTAAACAACCTCAGCTCCTTCAACCGTTTCTCACAGGACTTGTGCTCCTGACCCTTTACCAGCTCCATCGCTCTTCACTGGACATGCTCCAGCACCTCAAAGTCTCTCTTGCCATGACAGGCCCAAAACTGAACACAGCATTCAAGGTGTGGCCTCACCAGTGCTGAGTACAGGGGGACAATCTCTGCCCTGGTCCTGCTGGCCACACTATTGCTGACACAGGCCAGGTGCCATTGGCCTTCTTGGCCACCTGGGCACAGCTGGCTCACATTTAGCCATTGGGTCCTCGAGAAAAGGACCTGGAAGTGCTGGGCAGCTTTTCAGCAACTCTGTCCTCTTCCTGGGGCTGTTGTGACCCAAGGGCAGGACCCTGTACCTCATCTTGTGGAACCTTGGCCCCTTGATCCAGCTTGTCCACATCCTTTTGTAGAGCCTTCTGGCTCCAGAGACCAACACTCCCACCCAGCTTAGTGTCATCTGCAGACTTACTGAGAGTGCACTTGATAAAAATACTAAGCAGGACTGGTTCCAATACTAAGCCCCCGGAAACCCTGCTACTGACCAGACACCAAGTGGATGCAACTCCATTCACTACCACTCTCTGGGCCTAACCATCCAGACAGATTTTTACTCAGTGAACAGTGCCCCTGTCCAAGTCATGAGCAGCTAGTATCTGCAGGAAAATGCTGTATAAAATGGTGTCAATGGTTTTAGTAAAATCCACAGACAGCATCCACAGTCCTTTCCTCATCCACTAGGTATGTCAGCTTGTCACAGAAAGAGATCAGGTTGGTCAGGTTGGTCACAAACCAATGTCAGCTGGGTCTGATCCCCTGGCTGTCCTGCACATGCCACTGAAGATGATCTGTTCCATTACCTACCCCAGCAGAGAAGGCAAGCTGACCGGCCTGTAGCTCCCTGGATCCTCCTTCTCTGTGGAGCTCTTTCCAATAGATCAGGCCCCAAGCTGTGTTAGTGCATGGAAAAAATTTTTACCATGTCCATGACCCTACATTTGACTTAATGGAACTTCATAAGGTTCCCAGCTCTCAAGCCTGTTCAGGTCTCATTAAATCACTGCACAGCTTTCTGGTGTACCAATCACTCCTCCACAGAAGGAAGGAAGGTATGGCAATGAAATATAATCAGGAATGAGCACCATGAAGCTGTTATGAACTGAGTGATTTGCAGGCACTGTAGATCCCACAGGTGTGACGTGGACATGGAGTGGCAGTGGGTCTCCACTGAGCCTCAGGGACCACAGTGGTTCCTCTGAGGTTCATAAGTAATGCATACTAGTAGTCTTATGCAGACATGGTTATTTTTTAACTGTAACTTTTAACTTGTGATAAATATGCAATATGCAGTTTGATGGTCATAGAAAGATGAGATTTTGTTATTTGTCTTGTAGGATCAGAAAGGCTTGTAATTCCAAATATAGGCTTTTTT